>OX637397.1:1800000-1970000 GCA_951799425.1 Ilex aquifolium | reverse complement strand
TTCGATACGACACAATTAGTTAAATAAGTTGAGTTAGGTTTGACTAATATTCGACACAAACTCGTAATGATTTAACACGAATCTGATACGACACAACTCGATTATCACTCATAATCTTAGCCAGCACAAAAAAAAAAAATAATAGTCATTTTTATTTTCCATCCATTTAACCAAACACAAATGAAATAAAGTGTATCATTCCTACTTTCCTTCTTTGAAGGATAGAAAGTGGATTCTTCCTACTTTCCATCTTTCCTACCAAATGGAGCATAAGAGTGAGTTATTATAGCAATCCTACTGTCAACTATTATCACATTCTCTCTGAAGCTAGAGAGAAAGGAAAGAAATAAAGAGGGATCAAAGCAAAGACGCAATCCCCACTTAAAGGCAATCTATTTATACAAAAGGATCAATATGTAAATCCCAACAATAATTCTGTCTAAGGTATTCTATAATATCAAAAATGAATATTAATTGTGCAATATTAATATTTTAAATAATAATTTATCTTCTTTAATTACACAATCTTAACCGAGAGGGTTGATTGAAATGAATTGCATATTTTAATAAGTAAATTAGGACAATTGAAAATTCAGGGGATAATTTAAAATTAAGACTATAGTTCAGGAAGCATTTATGATATCTATCTAATTATTTAAATATTTTTTGAATTAAATCTTTTATGTGTGGCTTATTTAGCCAACTTTATTAACTTTTTTCTATTTTATTTGGTAATTAATTAATGGGTCATAAATTCGTATATTTTAACGGTGCCTTCTATCGGCGATCATTCAACTGATTACTTTTGCGATGCCTGTCACATGAAGAAGGTCATCAAGCCTTGCAAGAAGTACTATATATATAAAAATAATTAAATTAGGTGATAAATGACTTAAAAAAAATTT
This sequence comes from Ilex aquifolium, assembly GCA_951799425.1. NCBI lineage: Eukaryota > Viridiplantae > Streptophyta > Magnoliopsida > Aquifoliales > Aquifoliaceae > Ilex > Ilex aquifolium. The sequence goes on along the minus strand of OX637397.1, from coordinate 1,969,095 downwards.
CTTCTCATTTTTCTTTATTAAAGTTTTTTAAATATTTAATTATCACAAATAATTTTAACTAATTATATCATAACACATGTCTCATATAACTTCCTCTCTTCCTCAATAATTAATTACCATTGATTTAAAAGTTTTTTAAAAATTCATCTACTAATTTAAATTATTTTGAAAAATATAATTTTATCACCTTAACTTTTTATAATTATTTTATCACTTTAATATTTTATCTTATTTTTTAAATGTTATGATAATAATAAAAAAAAGAAGACGAAAAAAAAATTTGTGTGCAAATTCCGTGCATAAGGGGAATTGTCCCTAGAATATTAGATGAATTTTTTATTCATGAAATATTAATTACACGTCCTTAATTGTAAACGACATAAATCCCATATGATTTTTGTGGGGTACATTTTAGAGCTCATTCGGTCACTCGTGATTGGTTTGTAAGATCGAAAGCGCGTAAAGTTTCCCCCTTAGTGATCACTCAACAATTCAGTGGCATTCCTCGTAAATTCAAACAAACTTGAAGGACATTAAGGAGATTCCCAGTATCCATTTCCAATACATATTTCATTTCTTTCTGTGCTTCAAAGGTCGAGAACGGACACTTCACACAGAAGAATATAAAGAAGAGAGAGAGAGAAGGGGAGGGAGGGAGAGAGAGAGAGAGAGAGAGAGAGAGAGAGCTTCGAAGGTTCCTGCTACGTCAATGGTGATTAGGGTTTTCAACTGACTCCTCAAACCACCCAAACCTCCAATTTTAATCCCTGTCTTTCTCTCTCCTTGTCCTCGAAGCCCTAATTTTAACTTCATCAACAATTGAATCTCTGCACTAATTACAGTTTAAATTTGACCGAGTAAATAGCGAAGCTGTGATGGGAGCGCCGGAGAAATCACCAAGTACGAATAATTCGATGCAGGTGAGTCTGTTTCACTGTCACACGAAGCTTATTGTTTAAGCCCTAGAGATGCAGTCAATATTAGTGTAGTTGTTAATGCTTGGGGTATCGAATCACTAGCTAAGTGTGTTTTAGGTTTTTCTCTCTCTTAAAACTGTCTTAAATTCAGTGGTCTAATCGAATTTGGTGTTTAACTTACCTGCTTTTGATGCTGTAAATATAGACAGGGATTGGATAACTGTTGATTTAATTCCATGTTAGGGTTACAGTGCTAGTTTTCTTTTTAGGCCTAGTAACGCCTTGAGGAGTTGTGTTGGTTCGAGTGTGATAAAATTATTCATTTTTTTTTTTCACCTTATTGGACATGCTTCGACCTGTACCTTTACTCAGCTAGTTTGCTGGCTCAAACGACTGATCTTATACATGTGCTCAAATAACTGAACTTATAACCCAAGTCACTTGGGACATCTTGTTGCTAAGTGAGTGCCTTTGGTAACATGCTTGTATCGTATCACCTTGGGCGGCTGGGCCTTGTGATACTGGTAGAAGCATGTTCAATGCATTATTGTGTTTTGTAGGAAGCACTTGTCTCCATTAATTAATCAATAAGCTTCGTTTGTAAGATTTTTTTTTATATTTTTCCTGTATGCACTTTTCTAGGTGAATTTCATCATTCTATATTTATCCTAGTTGTTTTTCAATTCTATGCGTACTGTTCTCTTCATGACTTGCAAACTTGCTCATTTTGCACTTTCTTATGTCATTTTAAATTCCAGCGTGTTAAGGTCTACCAACTGAATGAAGAAGGGAAATGGGATGACCAAGGAACTGGGCATGTCACTGTTGATTATTTAGAGGTATGACTGTTACTGGGGTTACGTATATTCAACACTGTTATTTGTAATTTTGGAGCTTCTCTATATAAAAGATTGGTTGAGGACTTGAGTCATCTTGGATTTTGGATTGACCAAATGTTATTCTACAGAAATCTGAAGAACTAGGTTTGTTTGTTATTGATGAAGATGACAATGAAACATTACTTTTGCACCGAATCAGCTCAGATGATATCTATAGGAAGCAAGAAGGTAGCCTTTTGATTTCATAGGAGCATTATAAGTAAGTTTTTTCCTCCCAGGCTATTGGTTAATAAATGCTTTGTACAATTAGATACCATTATTTCTTGGAGAGATCCAGAGTATGCAACGGAATTAGCTCTTAGCTTTCAAGAGACTAATGGGTGCTCTTACATATGGTAACTGCTATTTGACCCTCTAGCCTTTTTGGTTTGCTTATTTACCTAATGGCGACTGCAGCATAGTCTAAGGAGATATTTTGTTCTAATGCAGGGAAAACATTTGCAGTGTGCAAAGGAATATGCATTTCAGTACCCTTAGCAGTAAGTGTTTGCAATAATCATTTTACCATTTCAAAAAGCATGGTCATATTTACTTGATAGTCATTATCTCCCAACTTCCATGCCTCCGTAAGGTTTGAAGCCTGGTCTTGCTTAACGCATGAGGGATTATATCTGAATATGATACAAGCCAGGTAGAGCATTTCGACTTCTCGGCCTTTTTCATAGGACATTGGCAGTTTGATAATTGACCACAACCCTAGAAGAAATGTCCTGGGCATGTTACTTGCAGATCTGGGTGGATTTGAAATTGCCTAAGGTTTACAATTAATGACATAAGGCATGTACAGGAGTCTTATTGACTATTGGAATAGCATCAATGGATCAAAAATTGGAAACTGAAAACGATTCACATTTTTTATCTATGTATCTGCCTCCCTCCTCCATTGAGCCTTTTTGGTTAAAATTTTAACTAAGTCGGCAATTTAATTTGAAGACTCATAATAATGGGTCACATTGAGTTGAGTGTCAGTTTGTGAAATTTACATTGCAATTTGGTTGAGTGGGTGATACAGCCATGCAAGAGAGATCACGTCCTAGACTTAATCATTACAGTAGGGGCCATAAGCTCCTTGGAAGCAGCTATATGAATTTTACATAGGCCTTTCTTCTTTTCCTTGTTCCCTTTATTTCGGGTGGGTGGCTGCTAGATCTAAACAATGGAATTGCAACCTTCTAACTCAATAAACACTAGTCTCCTGAAGATAGATGATGGCATTTGAACTTTAGCATCCATTCCATAGTGCAAAGTTACGGCTGGCAACCAATGCAAGGTTCCAATTTCAAACAAATATTTACTCTGCCGCCAAAAAGTACAATATTATCTCCCCAATCTCTTATCCGGTGCTTGTGGTAACATTTTTTTGTATTTTTTCTTTCAGTTGGGCTGCAAAAGTGAATTTTTAACAAGATGCAACCTTTTAGCTGTTGATGCCCTATCCATAAGATCAGGCCTAGACGTGGGCACAATGTAGAGAAAATACATATGTAATAAAAATATGTTGCATGGGGAAAGTGGGATAACTAGTCCTCTAATTCCAAATCTTCTTGGCCAAGCCCACCTCGTTTTGGACCTATAATATTGCCCGCCGAAAATTATTCATGGTTAAATTGTACCTATTGCTCTGGTCTGGCCAAAGAACTTATTTTGATGGACTAGAAAAGATCTTTACTGGTCCACTGGAAGAAATAAATCTATATCTGCTTGGAATGGTTGAAACGTCTTGCATAGAGCAGGCCTGAATCCTTACATCCTCTGATAGAAAATGTTAGCTTTCAGTGTTTGTTTTTATGTTGTTTCAAGTAACCTTATGCATGAAATCTAGAATTTTTTCAGTGTTTGTTTTTATGTTGTTTCAAGTAACCTTATGCATGAAATCTAGAATTTTGCATGATGTCATGGATAGTTATTATTTCTTTTTGTTATTTCTTCAGATGAGACATATCATAGTGTCAATAGTGAGTTGAGGGAATTGCCCCCAGTTGAGCTATCTACACTTCCTTTAATACTCAAGGTATTCTTCAGCTTACAATTTCTATTCTTTTACTGTTTGCTACAATTTTGCTTGGACTTTTTTTGTTCCTGGGGCATAATGTAAGCTTATTGTACTCATTATCGTGTTGTTTGGCATTCTTGGAATATTTTCTGGCTCTGGTTGATCCCTTCACGATTATTACTGCCCCTCCTGTAATTCTTGATATGTATGCCGCAGGATGTAAGTGGTCACCCCCAAATGAGTGCTGAGATGCAATTGGATGTTTAATATTTTTTTAGTCAGAAGGGTGTTCTATATTTCTAACTTGTTTGGCATATCTCATGGCTATATATGTGATCACTGAGGTTATTATCAACTCCTGATACAGGCATGTGAATGTCATTCTAACTACTGATATTTGATTGGGAGTTTATAATTGGATACCATGTAGAAATTCTTCCTCCACCTTGCCTTTCTCTTGTACTCTTCATCTCCAATTGTATGTTCTTAATACATGAAAGTTTAATGCTTGCCCGGAAACTTGCCTACTTTTAATGGTATATCTTGGTGATTGACATGTCTAAGGAAACTTCATAGTATTTATTTCTTATCATTTTTCTCGGGAATTTAAGTAGACTCTTAATCTTATTAATTTTCTGCACTTGTCATCATCTATGTTGCCTTTTTGACAGGATGTGTTTTTGTCCTTTTAGTTTGACATGTCCTCTTCTGATGAGAAATGGTGACTTAGACTATAAACTTGTTAACTTTCAAGTTAATTGGTGTCAGACATATTCATCACATCGGAAATCTTTATTGCCTACATATCTTTACTACTACTCCTCAGGATGAGTATGTTTCATGTTAGAAATGCTCACGTTGAAGATAATTGGATTATCGTAGGGACTTCCAGTGGGAATTGTTGGAAGATCACTGCTTTGGCTTTTCCAATTCCTGTTGAGACTTGTTTTTTTTGTTGTTCTTATTCCTGCTGCTTTGTTATTTGAGCGTGAGAACCACTGAGGGTGGCTTCGTTAATTGTGGTAACATTGAAAGGAAATAAGCAGATATTTAGTGTTTAATCTGAAATAGTTAGCGACCTTCAATAACCTCCACTCACATTCGTAATGTTCTGGACAGCCTTATATCGTGGGATCTTACTGATAGGAATTATTTTTTGTGGTATCCCTGAGTATGTATAAATGTGGTTAATTTCCTTCCATTGTCTTCCTGGTACATATAATTGGCAAAATTATTGCAATAGATAGGTAATATTGCGTTGGTGCTTCCTCATGATTATGTTTCTTTTCCTTATCATTGAAGTTTTGCTTGTGTCATTTTAGCTTTGGTCTTTAATGTCTAGGTAAGCTTGTATATTTCTTTTGGGTCTTGCAGACTGTGGCCGAGGGTGGCATTGCTGATCAGTTGCGTGTGACAGAACTCATACTGCATGATGTGAGCTTTGTTCAATCTTTTCTTAGTTCATGGTGATTAGAATTTTTTTTATCTATCGTAGAACGATATCATATTGTGATATTCAGGAGTATCTGATGGACAACATGATTGTATTTGAGAATTTTTATCGTACTGGAGTGTATTTGATGGTGATGGCTATACACTGTCATTATATTCCATGCTTCCAACATGCTCTGCATAATGATGAATCTGATTTCCAACTTAAGAATTTCCATGTTCTTTATTATCGACATTCTAGTAATTTGAAATTTCCATTGTATGAGTCAAATATGAGATGGGTAATAGCTGCCATAGAAAGCCTCAGAGAGCCTTAGATGGCCTTGCTGGTTGACCAAATGCCTGTGCTATAGCCTTGCATATGTCATGCATAGAATGAATTCATTTTGCAAATTTTGGTTGTGAACTGATTTCCACCTTTGGTCTACTGCATGTCTAAACAGCCTTGTCAAATAATTGACTTGACCTTTTCAGTTATGTGACCATGAACTGATTAAGCCCCCCCACCCCCCAAAAAAAATAACAAAACAACCACCACCAATTGTTTAGCAACAATCAATATTTCTGGGAAGGCTGACTGACCATTCATTGTTTAATTTATTCATCTAAATGTGATTTAATGACCTGTAAATTGTAATAAATCCAAGCAATCTAAGAAGCTTTAGGCAACTACAGATCAGATTAGCTTTTTTTTTTTTGGTGTAAGATTCGTCCATTACCTTTGCATACAAGTAGATTGCTCGGCAATGCACATCCCATTGGAGAAATTTTTTATAAGGGCTCAAGGCAAAATGGTGTTTGCTGTGTGTTTATGCTAAAACGTGGGAAATTGTTTATATAACAGGAACATAAACATCCTTTCATGTGAAATTGGGTTAAAAATATTGTCTCTTGTAACAGTTTCCTGGAAACTCAGCTTTTCCTTTTTTCCGATACATATATATGTGTGCTTACATGTTTATGTATATATAAATGTATATGTGTGGATATAGATATGTGTATATGTTGTATGTATGTATATTTTAATATGCATAGATGTCTTTGTTTTTTGTTTCTATGGTTCTCCTAACAGTGATTAATTCATGGCCTGAGAGTAATCAACATTTGTAATTGTTTAAGTATAATTAAATTATTTATGCAGCAAGATTTTTTTCGGAAGCTGATGGACCTGTTTGGGATCTGTGAAGATTTGGAAAATATGGATGGTCTTCACACGGTTTTCAAAATAGTCAGGGGGATCAGTTAGTACCCTAACTTTCAACTCTGGCAAAATATTGATTATCATATTAGTTGCATTCATTTTCTTTAGATGTAATTGACTTTTTTTCCCGCGTACCTGCAGTTTTTCTCAATAGTCCTCAAATTTTTGAGAAAATATTTGGAGATGAATTGATCATGGATGTTATTGGATGCCTTGAATGTAAGTTGTTTATGTTTTGGGTCTGAAAAATCCCTTTTGATTGCTTTTGTTTGTATACTTATGGTTAGTTGCTTGAAGGATTATACCCTACCATAATTATTGTGACCATGACCCTCATAGCTGGAGTTCCCTTATATGAGACTGCGTCTTGGCTTGTGTTAGGTTTTTTGTGTTGATTAGTGGTTCGTACTACTTGGCTTGGAGAGAACTTTTCTACGTGACTTTGGGATGGGATATATTGAAATCCATAGTCATAGGAGTGGTTTCCTCAATCATTACATTCAGATTTGTGTTACATGAATACTGTTCCTCAATCATTATATTCTGATTCATTGGACGTGGTTTATTCCTTCAACTACATGAAGGTGATAATTATAAATCAAACAATCATAGAAGAATAATAAACAGTTTGCATGTGGTTGTAGCTTTTATAGCCACAGCACATTGTTCTTTTTTGTTATCTTCTTCCATATTCTCTGCAATTTCTCTGCTGCCAAAACTGGTTAATGTTGTTCCCCCTCCTTTTTCTTTCTTTTTTAGATCTTTTGCCAAGCTGCCTGTCAATTGATATAAATGTACATCCAGTGAGTGCATGTTACTCCAGAGGTGTTTAGAACAGTGCTTTTTTGACTCCTTCCTTAACATTTTCGATATGCTTGTTGGTTCATGATTTTAATGCTTCAACAAGTTTCTAGCAAACCAACATAATTGATTTATTCTGGGATGTAGCTTTGGTATATAAAATGACCCGCAAATTGTTGTGGGCAGAAGAAAAAAGGTTTCATTTTTTGTTCATGAGTGTGTTCAGAGGATACTAGTGTTACTGTTGATATTTTGGTCCAGGATCCTCTGGTTCCATTTTCCCCTGTGATTTGCTCGTGTAATGACTATGATCTACCTAATTCTTATGCAGATGATCCTGATGTACCTCATGTGCATCATCGCAATTTTCTAAGAGAACATGTGGTGTTTAAGGAGGTATGTATTACTGTTATCTTACAGGATAGGGTAAGGAGGTTTGCTGGTTGTCGTAAAATTTTAGCATCTTCATTTATTTTGTGTATTTGTTGCATTTTGTGCACGTGTATAGGCTATACCCATTAAAGATCCTGTAGTTCTCTCGAAGATACACCAGACTTACAGAGTTAGTTATCTGAAGGTAATGATCTTCAATGCTTTGTGGAGTACTTGCCTGTCTTTGTGATGATCTCCAATGTTGGCTTGAAGATTACTTGCTTCTTTTGTGATGAAAATTTTTACTTTTATATCTCCTCTTACAGGATGTTGTTTTGCCTAGAGTATTGGATGATGCCACTGTTGCAAATCTCAATTCCATAATATATGCAAATAATGCACAAGTAAGATTTTAGATTCAATTGGTCACTCATCTGACACATGGCTTTTCTTTTTCATCTCTAATTCATTTATTTTATTTTAGGTCATATCTTTGTTAAAAGATGACAACACATTCATTCAGGAATTGTTTGCAAGATTGAAATCATCTACAATTTCTGCCGAATCTAAGCAAAATTTGGTAAATGGTCATTCTTCACTCTCTTATCTTAGTTAAAGTCATGAATTTTCTTGTTAGGTTGCAATCTGAGGGACATTTCTCTTCCTTCGATTGGGTGTTTTCCTTTATATGCAATGGTGTTGAATGATTGGAGAGATGGACATCTCTTTCAATTTTTGGTAGTGAGGTCCGAGTCAAACTCAACCTCCAGCACGAAATTTCATTTCTTAGTGCCAGGATATAAATGCTGATGAATTTAAATGACTGTTACCTGGAAATTGCTCTTTATGGTTTTGACATAATGTATGTCATAAATAATTGTTTTCACTGATCAAGAAAAGTTAATCTTTCTGATTTATTCTTGAGAAAATAGTATGCTTATGATTTATGTTGTTTCAGTGAACAAGTCGTGCTGGTGCTGTCTTCAGATTACTCTTTATTTTCAATTTTGTGAAAGCTAATGTGTTATGCAAGAGGCTGGTCCAAAATTTTATTAATTCTAGTGGCTTACTCATTGGTGGCTGCTTGATATCCACTTGTGAGAGTGAGACATAATTGTCTCTAGCAAGATTATGTTTGGGGAACCAGCTGTACTCTTAACTATCTAGCATAAACTCCGACTATTTAAAAAGGCCGTCTTTGAACCTCATCAAGGGTGGGGGAAGAGTTAGAGGCTTTACTTTTCCATTGCAACCAAATTTTTTTTTTCCCCGATAAGAAATGATAATATTATTGATCATAAAATATAAATGTGAACAATACAAATTCAGTTGAAGTTGGACAAGCTGTCCAAACGAATAACTGGTCGAAATGTAAACAACGGAAAATCAAGACTACATTCAGCAGTCCAGCACGATGTGATGCAAAAAAGAGGAACAGATTCAAATTCCTTAGTCATTGAAGCCCAAAAGGTGGCCAAAAAGTAAAGCCGATCCCATGGTCTTTCAACCGTCTCACTTTGATCCCAAAAATCCTTGCATTCCGTCTAACCAAACATTCCGTCTGGTAGCATAAAAAGCACAATCCTACCTCTGTCTTCTATTGCTTCCCCCACCCATAACATCTAAACAAAACATAGATGACAAAGTACTGAGCCTCACCCAACTAATTCCCACATGGTAAAACAACTTGCTCCATAGTGAAAGTGCAATGGGACAATGTACGAATAAATGATTTACACTCTCACTATCATCTTTGTACATAATACACCAATGTAGTGTCAAATCATAGGTCTCCTTCTTTGAAGCACATCATTAATATTAATCTTACCGTAAACAATTATGCATGTACAAATTTCCACTTTTAAAGGCGATTTGGCTTCCCAAATCACCTTCGAAGGAAGAAATAAAAGAATTGAAGGAGTATGAATTAAAGACTCAAAATAGGATTTAAATGAGAAAACTACCATCATTCAAAGAGACATTATTGATCAAAGAAAAAAGCCTCATCAGCTCCATACATTCCCGATCATCAAGACTCTTACAAAACCCAAAATTCCATGACAAAGAAAATGAAAAGGATCGAACAAGGGAAGCAATCGTTTGAACTTGAAATCTAGAGACTCGATAAATCCAGGGGAAAATAATGTGAAAGAAAGAATCTCTTACCTTCCCAGAAAAACCCTTATTCAATTTCCTACAATGAACTTTAATTTGTGGGAAAAGAGTGGTAACCCCTGATAAATAAACTTCCAAGGACTTCGAAAAATACCTCTTTCTACCCCGTTAGCATCCCAATCATTAGTTTGTACTTTATACTTACTCCAACACCATAATGAATCTTGTTCTAAAGGATATCTTCAAAGTCATTTTCCAATCAAATCTTCATTCTTTTTCAATAAATTTCCAACCAAAAGACCTCCTTTATCCTTAGATCTAGACATCACCTCCTAGGAAATCAAATGATCCTTCCTACCTTCCCCTTTACCTTTCAATAAGAAATCCCTCATCATTCCTTCAATTTTTCTTGCTACCAAAACAGATAGCTTGAAAGAGACATGTAGTAAATAGGAATGTTAGCTAAAACACATTGAACAAGCTTTAACTTACCATTCCTAGATATAAGGGCTTTCTTCAACCCATCTAATTGTTTCCCCCATTTCTCAATAACTGGATCCCAAAAATTCCTAGGCAAAAGATTACCCCCTAAAAGGAGTCCTATATATTTCAAAGGCTAAGCACCCAAGAGCATCCCAACTAAGAAACCACTCTATCAAATTTTTCTTGATTAGTGTTAATACCCACAACCATACTCTTCTCAATGTTAACCTTTAGCCCTGAAACCATAGTTATCAAATCGTGTATCGGAAGGCGTATCGTTTTTTAAAAATAGTGTATCGTATCGTATCATGTCGTGTATCGTGCATCGTCAGATACGACGTAATTTTAAATAAATAATAAAAAAATATATATACCTTTGAAAAAAAAATCATAGACTCATAAAAACATAACATTTCATTAACACTCCATCAACTATTCAAGTCATCAACATAATTCACTAATATTATAATACAAAATTCACACCATAATTCACTAATTCAAACTTCAAACACCCAAGAGACTTCTAATCCAAACTTATAAATATCCATTTAGAACGCAATCTTCAATTTCAATTGAAAATGCCTCAATCTTACACTGCACAGGACCACAGGTTTCGTTGGAGTAGCTGGAGAAGGAAGAAGAAGGCAACTATGATCGTCGATGAAGAACAAAGAGAAGACGGAGACTGGGCTTCGTCGTCGTCAACAACAGAGAGAAGAGAGAGAGGGGCTAGGGTTCTTCACAACGATGGAGACTTGGGCTGCCGTGATTGTCGTCGAAGGCTGCTGTGTTTTGTCGAAGCCTGAGGTCAGGAGTTGAAGACAGCGAACAACGAAGGAAGAATGAAGAGAAAAAAATGGATTTTATTTTTTTTTGTAAACCCTAGCTACTGAAACGACGTCGTTTCAGTGGGTATAGGGATAAAAAATTCAGTTTCTTAGTACAAAAACGACGTTGTTCCAGGAAAAAAAAAAAAAACGTTTGCACGTATCGTGTGTATCGGACCGATACGTATCGTATTGTAAAAACATATTGTGTCGTAAAAACGTATTGTGTTTCGGACGATATAACGCAAAAACGATACAAAATTATGATCCGTATCGTTTTACCTCTGTATCGTAACGTATCGTACGATTCGTATCGCGTATCGTACGATACTAAACAACTATGCTTGAAACAATCCCAAAATAATCAACAAATTTTTGAACTTGAACTCATATCCTAAAGAAAAGAAAATAGTATCATCCTTAAATTGCAAGTTAGAAACCATAACCCTCTCCTTCCCGATCATAAAACCCTCGATTAAATTACATCTCTCTGCCCTTTCCATGAGTCTCCTCAACCCATCTAGCACCAAAGTAAACAAGAACGGGGATAAAGGAACCCCCTGGTTGCCCTAAATTTACCCCTCGATTTTCCATTAAGAATAACAGAGAAATTCATAGTCTCTACTCTCTAGATAGGACAAAATCGAGAAAGTGCTAGTCCATAAGCCTTTTCAATACAATTCCCTCCTCACCTCTAACTCTATAATCATCAACAATTTCATTTGCAACCAAAGCCACATCCATAATTTGTTTACCTTTCACAAAAAACCCCTTGGGAAGGTGAAATAGTCGACTTAAACACTCCCTAATCCTAGCAGAAAGAACCTTAGCAATAGTCTTATACAAGCTAGTAACTAGGGGTATGGGTCTAAAGTCTTTCAACTTCAAAGAATTTATCTTTTTCGGGATAAGAAAAATAAATGTTGCATTTGTAACTGCATTCACAACCCCATTTTGAAAGAATTCCCCAAATACTCTCGGCAAATCATCATTTTTCTCTTCCCGACAAACCTAAAAAAATGGCCATAGTAAAACCATCCGGACTTGAAGCTGCTTTATCCTTTACTACAGTCAAGGACGACTTAATTTCCTCCATTAGGTGTGCTAAGTCTGTCAAGTGCAGCACTAGATCTTTGTGAAGGTTGAATGACAAATATCTTTTAATGAAAAGCTGAAAACATCTATAGAAGGGGAAAATAGCCTGAAGAGTTCATTTGTTAAGGATTAAGAAATTTGTGTATTTCTTAATTATCATTCTGAATTTAAGGATTAAGAAATTTGTGTATTTCTTAATTATCATTCTGAATTCTTTAAAATTTACCCTATTCTTTTTGGCTATCAAGCAATCTGGTCATGCTAATTACAAACTGTGAAGGATTTTATTATAAAGGAGATAATATCTAGAAGATGGACTACCATATAATTGTACACTACACATGTGCAGCGCTGTCTCCATTAGTCCAGTGTCTGGATTTTTAGACACCCTGTTTTCCAAGTCAACATTCTATACTATTCTTGTCTATAAGTCGTAGGAGGATAGCCAATTCAGGATAAGCCACATAAGTGGAAGTTGGTAGATAATTTTTCAATTTGATGACCTCCTTGCTTTCATCAGACGTTATCTTGGTCTACGGCTACAGATCATGAGGGTACTGTGAGTTTGGAAGATAGCGTTTTGCAGGGGCCATGAAACAGCAAAGACAGATAGAATCGACTTGTCCAATCTTCATGGTTGCTGGCTCCCACTGACCACAATTACCTTCCACACCGTCAACTTTCGATCCCTTTGCATACATCTGTGGTGGAACTAATTTATGGGCTCACTAAAACATGTCCAGGTGCACTACTGCGCCATCTTTTTTCATTGTTCCACTCTTTCACAACACGAAAAAAACCATTGTTCACTTGATCAACTGCAGACGGCACCAGTTTTTCTTTCTTTCTTTCTTTTTTTTTTTTGGGGGGGGGGGGGGGGGGTAGGGAGGAGGTAGCATTAAGGTCCACAGACTATAGATGCCAGTGGCTACAATGGACTTTTTCCAACCTCCTTTTCCATTAATTCTATGTCCATGTGCACAGCCACCATAGCCCTCTCGAATTGACATTCTCTGCCACCATTATTGTAAGCTTTTATTGCCATGTTTTGTCTAAATTATCACATTCAGCAAGCTGTAACCATTGGGGTCAGTTGCTTCTGCCTCCAACATTATTGACCACCAGTCACCACCTCCGTTGAGTTCACCAACATTGTGTATCATTCATAGCCAATCAACCTCTGCTCCAAACCACCATCGACAGCCACTACTATCATGAACCGTTCCATTCCTCTTCTGTCATACTGCATATTTTCTACATTTGCGTTTTTTATTGACAAAAGCTTCTACTTTGACAATGAACTATGAGGCAACACTTTTATTCGTTTAATCTGATTCCTTGAAGACAACCAAAATATTTTCCATTTGAATATGAAAAGAAAGAGTAACTGACCAATTAAATGATATGCCCAGAATGATGAAAATTATGCAATTGTCAACTGATTTTTGCCATTGCCACCAACCATTGTTGGCAATTTGTTGGCCTGCTGCCACCACACCTGCATCTATAGGTAAATTCATTATGCCTATAAAACTTACAACGGCCTTCAAAGCCTAATTACTTTGAAGAGAGGTTGCATCAACATCGAAAGATTATATGCGTCCAAGATTGTTATGTGTAATTGAGGGGCCACTCCACCCGTTACCAATTGCTTTTTGGTTGGATGCACTAACATGGTATTAGAGTTGTGTTTTAGGTAGTTGGTGAATTAAGTCGTTCACCCATTTGAATTCTCCAATTTTTTGTTTGTCTGTTTCAGTTTCGCGCTTAGCACATGTATGAGTCCATGTCACACGTGATGGAGGGTGTGAGGAGATTTTACATTGATTAGGTATACCCAGGGTGGGTTTATACACTTTTGGGCCTCTTTACCCATAAACAATTTGAGTGTAGATGCTCTAACACTATCTTCTCAAGCAGTCTTTTGCTACACATGTTTGATTGTGGCTATCAGTTGGAGTCTTCCTTTTTGCTCCGTGTGTGTGTGTTTCTTTCCTTTCTTTTTGTATGTGGATGCCTATTTTCTTGTAGTATACCTCTCAGTTGAATCTTTTTGTGTGGTTCATTTCAAATAAAAATAGGTACATTTCTTGCACGAGTTTTGTAGTCTAAGCAAGAGTTTGCAGATGGGCCAGCAACTCCGGCTATTTAGGTATGCACAACAAAGTTGCATGTTTTGGGCTGAGCATGATTTGTCCAAAAAAGAATAATTTTTGGTCTAAAAACTGCTTTATCTCTTGCATGATTTCACTTGTGTATTTGTAATACAATAGATATTTTTTTTAATGCCTGTAGGGATCTTGTGAGCGAGGGCATCTTTGACATCATTGCTGATGTTTTGCAGAGTCAAGATAAAAAGCTTGTGTTAACTGGGTAATGATCCAGATTATCATGTTTGGACATATAGTTTGTCCATTTTGCTATGATTTGTTCCCCCTACCCCCCTCCTTGTCTGTGTTGATGGCCTAATGATAAGGTCCTTATGATTTGTGATTGTAATGGATGCAGGACAGACATCCTTATTCTTTTGCTGAACCAGGACCCGAACCTTCTGCGCTCTTATGTCACTCGGCAGGAAGGTGTCCCTCTTCTTGGACTCTTGGTATGCAACTTGTTACATCTTTTTTCATATAATTTACTAGTGCCTAAGCTGCAAAATAGTGCGCCTATAAAAAGAAAACTAAGCGGGTTTGCCCCTTTAAGCTGATAAGAAAGAAAGATTTGAGGTTCTATGATGAACTTATATAATTGAAAACGGATATTTATGTATATCAACGGATGATGTGGAATATACAGAACTTGGTGATTCTGATAATTAATTTTCAATCTTTCAAGTTGAACTGCCTGTGGTGTGCCTAATTCCGACCCCAGCCCCAACTAGACCCCAACCAGAGCCTAGAAAGAATGTACGAAGGCATAGCCACATTCATATCCAAGAAAGTTCAAGGGGAAAGACATTGTTAAAAAAATGTTTCAACACAGCAAAATCTGGATGTTGATAGAATGTTCTTTTGGAAGCTAAAAATAACTTGGTTGTGGTTATTAGTGGTTCTCCCTTCCTATGCTTTCCTTTGATATTGCTTTTTTTTCTTCCCCATCAACAAGGGTTCTTCGTCCTTTATTGTATTGGTTCTTCTAAAATATGCATATCAGATGTGCTTGTATTTTTGTGAACGCAATTTATCTTGAAGAAGCTCAAAACAGTTGCTATGATATGATTTTTAGGATGTCAGGTAGTATTTCAAGTTTTTGGGAATAGAAATACTTTGGAGCTGGTGAAGTGTTCTGAGACCTCCCTTCTATTAGGTGGTGCAGCTCCACAAGCTGGAGACAGTTGGATGGGTTTTGCAACAGTTTTACTACGATAAACATAGGGAGGATTCTGAGGAATGACAAGGTGAAATCTTGTTACACGGTTTAAGGGGTAAATGGAATTCCTCTTTTCTTGGAAATAGTTATAGAGGCAATTTTTACCTGGCATGGTATAAAGGAACAGGAGCAAGGGATATCAGAAGAAAGGAATGAAAAAAAAGAAAGAGAAAGGGAGGGGGGGGGGGGGGGTTAAGAAGGGTATTGTGAGGAAGTGCAAGAATAAAGTGATGCTGAGTCGCATATGGAGTAGCGTAGAAGAGAGTTAATCATCAGTGTTGCACTGTACTGTTGCTAGGTTTTTGTAGAGCCTCTTTCCCTTTTACAATTTTGGTATTGATCGGGTGTGCTTCCATGTTTAGTAGAGGGATTGATTAGGAGTTAGCAATGTGGTGGTTATGAGAAAAGGGTCAGACAAGGACAAAGTTGCCTTTATTGTAGCTTGTGGACTATCCGACTTGATCCGATAGAAAGGGCTTTTGAAGGAGTGGAGTTGCCAGTGCTACTGAATTTCTTTTTAGGGGTCCTCTAATTTCTATGCTAGTTATTCTCCAGATGATTATAAGGGGGTTTTTGTTTTTTGTTTTTTCTTGGGAGGAGGCAAGATTTCATGTCTTCGACAATGATATTTGAATTGAGCCTTGGGTGTCCACTTGATGGTAACAGCAATTACATCCGTAAGCATCCAAAGTCCAAAGCCTAAGGTGCCGTTTCACATTTGGGATTTTTGTCATCTCTAAGAATCCAAAGTCCAAACCTAAGATGCTGTTTCACATTTGGGATTTTTGTCTTCTCGTCTGGCGCTCCTGATATGAGTTGTTAATATAATGGGCTATGGCATATCCATTCAAGGAGGCATGTAATGTTAGTATGCTTAGAGAAAATATGGTTAAGTCGCCTTTTTTTATATGGGAAATTTTGTGTCAACTTGTCTGACGCTCCTTGTATCAGTTGTTGAGTAGGGAATCTTATTTTACATAATGGCCATGGCACATACAAAAAATGGCATAGTTGTTATGCTTAGGGGATATATATGGCTCTTTTTCTTCAGACATGTGCCTATGTACCATAAGCAGTGGGATTTATGCTTTTTTCATTATGTTCTTGAAATTTTATAAGATTCGTTTTTGTCTAATATTTTTAAGATCTTTATATGTATATCCAATTGCACCTCGTTTTCTTTTCCCTTTTTTCTTCCTTTTTGTTTCGTTAATTCCTTTTTTTTCCAATTTATCGTGTCTGCTCCCGTCCTCTTCTCTTCTTGTGGTTGACAACCTTCTATTATCTAGCTTGTAGTACCATGCGTATTTTTGGTACAATCTATTTATTTTTCTATTTGCTTATCATTGGAAATAAATGATATTGTGGTTGTGCACTTGCAGGTAAAAGGTATGATAACAGATTTTGGGGATGATATGCATTGCCAATTTCTTGAAATTCTTCGAAGTCTTTTGGATTCGTATGCATCAGGAGCCCAGGTGCCTTGGTTGTTAGTTTTTTTATAAATAACTCTTTTAATGGGAAACTCGAATTTCTATAGAAAATCTGAAGTTTCCTTTTTTTGTTTAGTTGCACTTGTGGATTTTGTGTGTGCATGCATATGTGTTGTGTCAAGGAGAGATTTCTCAATGAGATAAGTGTTTTTAATTGAGAGGAAAGCAAGAGTAAGGGTGGGGGGAGAATAAGGAAGAGAAGTTATTTTTTTAAAAGAAATTGGAGATAAAACTTTTTATTGATGTAATCTTTACAGATAATTGAATTTGCTATTCCTGGACGCGAATAAAAATCTTTTATTTAGGCAGTATAATGTTTACAATGATGTGCCTGTGCCCTTTTAGGCAACTATTGTTTGGTGCTCAAAACAATTTGTTCTAGGGATAATTTTTTACCTATTTTTGGATTCGAACATGAGAACCGCATTTGCTTATCTATAAATTTAAGAAGGGATACCAACACTTTTTGGACACATGTTCTTAAATAGCAGATAAAGACTTAATGTCAGTGTGCAATACTCCCGTGGTGACTGGTTACATGTTAGAAGTTTCTTTAGGTGGTTTTTACAAATAAAGATTAAACACGCTGATGCATTTAATTAACAAAGCATGAAATTTTGATTGATGATTATGTTATTCAGTGAATGACTATATACTACTTCCGACTAACCGTTTTTAAATTTAACTTCAAATTTGCTAGAAAAAACAAAAAAATACATAAAAGTTATACTAACGAAAAGGATTTGGGACTATGACTATGAGAGCAATCATTATAATTTTCTACAATTGGTACGCTCGGTCTCCTAACAAATTGATGATAATAAACTACACTGATATAATGGCATACAATTTCACATTAATGGACTAGATATAGGATTTACTTATCCTCGGAGGATCCTTCCAATATCAGTATAATCGGGCATAATCGGGCGATATGTGTCACAATTTATTTATTTCTCCCTTTTAGTTAATTTATCTTCTAGGAACAACGAACATTTCATTTTGATCAGAATGTCGGTGTTGGACACGTCTTAGACACGGACACGCTCGGACACATGTCAGACATGATAAATCGAGTGTCCAAATTTTTATTGTTAATTTTTTTTTTCACGTTTTGAGTTTTTTTCTCAAATTTCTGAAAAATTGTCAAATAACTTTATAATTAAGAAAGCCATCAAAGAAATATGAATCAAAGACATGAGGTAAAAAGAGTTATAATCACTCCATGAACATTTGACATGGATATAACATCATTTTTTTAAATCGGAATAAAAAAAACTCTCTATATGAAAGTAATGTGATGAAAAATGGGATTATGAAATTTGGGTTCTTTGGAATTGATGAAAATTAGGGTTACGAAGCCGAATTTTCTTAAAAATGAAAATTGTAATTTTTATTGATTGTTGGATTATGGATGTTTATGATGAATGTGTATTTGTATGTCTAATATTGTATTTTTTATTTAATGATATCATGATGTGAATTGTTAGAATTAATGCAAGGATGAATTGAATGTTTATTATCAAAATATATTTTTTTTTATTACATAATCATTTATATACATGTATTATATAAAAATAAATACATAACATGTCCCTCAATATGGTCGTGTCCTATTTTTTTGAAAAATTTCGTGTCGGCGTGTCTGTTTCGTGTTATATCTGTGTCTGGTGTCTTTGTTTGTGCATCTTAGCTTGTCTTTTATACCAATTTAGTGATATCAGAGGTACAATTTCCTTGAGGTCTATAGGGAGTGTTTCTAAGTTTTTTGTGGAAATTTGGCTTTTTAAACTTTGTGGAAAAAAGGTTATTTCCTGAATAATTGAATCATTTGGTACATATGTTGGCTAATCGGGTTTCATTTTGTTTTAAGTTTCTTTTCTGTTTTTTCCTTGGGTCTTTCCTTTGTTTTTTGGGAGGGTAGTTATTCATGCGATAGCAGTTGCAAAGACTTTGAATTGCACAAAGTGTCCCATTCTTAAGCCTTCTAATTTTCCTTCTTCTGCTCTTCTTGTTCAGCTCCTTTCTTTACTTGTAAATTAATGCTTTGCTGTTCTTCTCTTTTATACTTTATGTTTTTCTCAACTGAAGCACAACTTTCGCTATAAAACATAAAGTTTGGTGTTCCTGGTTTGATAGAGGAGGATATGATGGGGACAAATATTACTTTTTTCTTTATTTGATTCTTCCCTGTCCTCCGCAAAACAATATGGCCTTGTTATTTTTTTTGCCCTGGCCTGTGAGTCTCACATCTCAATTTTGTCCTTCCAGTAACCTTGTGTGTTTTTGGCCAAAAACTAATAATGAATTATCGAAGGAATCAGAAAGTATAGCAAAAGCTTCCTCTCAACTTTCTAAACCATGATTTGAAAACAAAATTTTTTAAGTATCTGAGACAGTGATTATGTAGTCAAATTGTCTTATAAATCTAAAAAAAGTTGCTTCTTGTTGTTGACATGATGATGCATTTCCTATCTAAGTTTTCATCTGTCCATTTTTTATTTAGTTGATTTAGTACTGTAGATGGCGCATTGCTCATTGGTTGTTGTACTACTTTTGCAGTGATGTTTTGTGTTATTAGTGCATTTGAGTCAACTTATTTTAGTTCATCTATGCAGACATATCATTTTGAATGCTCGTTTGTATTTGTATACTTCTGGTAGATTGTTTGAAGAATTGTCTGTAAAGTTTGCATGTGAGAATGAAGTCTTTTGATATTTTGTGGCTCATAATGGTAGTTCTCTGTGAACCTGAAATATTTGTTGCGCGTTTGATCGTTTCTAATTTCGTTGCAGAGGGATACTATTCTTGACATTTTCTATGAGAAGCACTTGGGTCAATTAATTGATGTTATAACATCATCATGCCCTCCAAATGGCGCTGTTCGATCGATCAGTATGTCTTCAGGTCCTGATAGAGGCACTGGGAGTCAAACAAGTACGAAGCCTGAAATACTTCTAAACATATGTGATCTCCTGTGCTTTTGTGTTTTGCACCATCCATACAGGATAAAGTAATCTTTTGGGCCCTTATATATTCTTTTGATTTAATGTGTTGTATATAGAATGTATTTAACGTTTAAATGTCTTTTGCTTTTGGGTTTGCAGGTGCAACTTTCTTCTTAATAATGTGATAGATAAAGTTCTTTTTCTTACTCAAAGAAGGGAAAAGTACCTCGTAGTTGCTGCTGTTCGATTCGTCCGAACTCTGATTGCCCGCAATGTAAGTGGTTTTATTTGATCCTTGAGTGGAGATTGTTGTGTTGAAAAACAGAGAATTCGAGTTGGCATTATGGACAAAAAATCATGTGTTGTACTTCTAGTATTTACATATATTTTATGTTTGTCAAGGCCATAGACATTTTAAAGTTAAATTAAGAATTATGTTCTTAAGAACAATGGTAATTAGAAAATGTCATGGACAAAGTGGATCCCAATCACCAGGTGAATTAATTGTCACTACCAAAACTCAATTTAAAAAAAGTAGTCTAAAATGTTCTACTGAAGACAAAATCAACTTTTGAAGCACTTAGTATAAGGTGCATTCCCTATTGTTGTGTGACTTGAACCGTGATAATATGGCACCTGTTGTAGTCTTGGGTTTTATACCATATTCTTCCATTCTTTTGCAGTTATCGCTCATCTATTTTATGTCCCCTTGATGCCTATGTGGATGCTTGTTGAGGTGTTCTAATGTTTAATTAGTTTCACTTAATCCTTGATGATGAGCTTGTTTATCACTTTGGACTAATGTTGATTGGGAATCATTGCAATCACCCCAGGAAAGAGAGAGAGGACGGGTTGAGATACAGAACAATACCGTATTTGCGTGCCACTTGTAATGATAAGGGGTTACAATGGTTTTTTTTCAAATTCTTTAAAAGAAAAGTTGGCTTAAAGTTATAAGAAAACTGGTTCAATTCACTTGAAGCTCGAGGCTGTAATTTATGGTTGCTAATGCAAATATGGCCTTATCTTGGTCTGGACAACGAACCAGCCTTTTGAAAATCAAATGGTGGGTCACCATTAGAATCTTAGGTCTGTTAGGATGTGGCTTTTTTAGTAAATCAAGAGTTCTGATATTGAGGTTGAGGCTTGTGGGTTGTGAGAAAGTTGATTTTATGCATTCTTCAAGTATCATGCTGATATTTTTGCTCTAGTTTTAATGATGTTCTCTCACTAGAGCAAAATTTTACAAATTGAGAGCACCTAATCCGCACTCAGTAGCTGATCACTCAAACCTGGTTGTCTTGTCTAGGTGATTGGATCCTCGATGTTGGAGATCTTCTTCCAGATTCTGAGAAGTTTACCTTCATTGTTGACATTTTTTTGTTTTGAATTTTCACTTGCTTTGATTTGGAGCTTTTCAGATAATGTTTGCTGTGGTGTATATACATCTATCCCATTTGTTGTATGTTTGTGACAAACAGTGCATACAGTGACCAGTTAACAATTTCATGATTGGCACTGTCGTTGCATTCAGTTGCATATGCATCCTTCATGACTATACAGCAGAACTTGTCATGGAAGAATAGCGAGGAATAGGAGGAAAGGTTAACATGATGCAACCCAATGATTATTTTTCTGATCCTTCATGGCTAGTTATTTTTGTGCACTTTCCTTACTTTGTTCTAAATGTTTGTTAAGTATAGATTGTGTTCCCATAAGTCTAGAATGTCTTCTCCCTTCTTTCTTTTCCCTTCCTGGGTCAGGTATCTATTTGGACAATCATTTTGTGGTGTATACTTGCTTGAGGTAACTTTGTGTGTTTTTTTTCAGGATGAGCACCTGATGAATCATATTGTGAAGAACAACCTTTTGAAACCAATTGTAGATTCTTTTGTCGCCAATGGCAGTCGTTATAATCTGTTGAACTCTGCTGTCCTGGAGCTTCTTGAATATATTAGGAAGGTGCTTATATCTTTTACCTGTTCCTTCCCTTGCATGTTAGATGGATAGAACTGCATGTATTTATTTTGTTCCCTTCTGAGTTTGTTTCATGCAGGAGAACTTGAAGATATTACTCAAATATCTGGTTGATTCATTCTGGGATCAATTGGTCAAATTTGAGAATTTGTCTTCCATTAATTCTCTAAAGGTTAAATATGAGCAGGTATTTTCCATTTGTTTCTTACTTTTATCTTACTCTTGGGTTTGGGAGACTCTGCTTTATGATGAGCGCATTTGCAGTCCCTAGAGAGCTCGGGAATGAAAAGTGCCACTAATTTGTTGGACCCTAGAAAACGAGTAGATGAACGTGCTCTTGAGAAAGAAGAAGAAGACTACTTCAATGAGGACAGGTGTGTGTTTTATTGTACAAAATGTAATGCTGGATTTTTCTTCAGCCAATAACTACTGAATCTGGTCACTTGCTCAGTGACGAAGAAAATTCAGCATCAGCATCTATGTCTAACGCCAGCAGAGTACAGGCGCAGCCTGCTTTACCCAATGGATCTGGCCAACCTTCTTTAAGGTATTTTAGTATTCTCTATCATAATATTGATTTACAACATTGTGGACATCTACTTTACATTATGTTGATTTTCACTTTATTGTTCAAGATTGGGGGGACTTGTTGACTATGATGATGATGAGGATGATGAAGACTACAAGCCACCGCCCAAGAAACAGTCAGATATTTCTGATGAAGATGAGGAAACGGTAGAGTCCTTTAGGTTGAAACGGAAATTGGCTTCAAAGGAGGAGCCTGAGCTGATAAAGAAGCAACGGTTAGGTAAAAACTCAAAGTCAAAAGATGGTGTATTTGCTGCCTTGTGCTCAACTTTAAGTCATGCAGTTTTACCCGGTAAGAAAACCGCAGTTTCTGTGCATATTGTTCCTCGCTCTTCGGACGTGAACGACAACTCTGACGAAGAAAATCACAAAGAGAAGGGATCAATTAGCTGTTTGGAAAAGATTAGCAGTGTAGAGGAGGAAATTCATATAGACAAGGAAGCAGATGCTCCTAGAAACTGTTCTGATAGTGTGCACAATGCTATAGAAAATAGACAGAGGGGCAGTGATGACTCTCCATTGATACCGCCAAAGTCCTCGGCGGAAATGACTGTAAATGGATCGTAAGTTATTTTTTAACATCATATTCAGCCTGGTGACTTCTACTGTCATTGATTATATCAGCTCGCATGTCTGCTTCGTGTCCATCCACTCTATATGTTGAGCTTTCTCCGGTAAAAGAGGCATCAACCAACAATACCGGCCTGACCCTTAACAGCGTTCTATCAACGCTTGGAGAGGATACTGTGCAGTGCAACTGAAAAGGTGGGGCGTGAAGATTGTTTAGGTCTTTCTGATGCCACCATCAGCTGAGTAATTGCTACCTCTATAAAACAGTTACTAGCAATAGTTTTTCTTTTTTCTAAATTTTTGTTTGCTTCATTTTTTTCCCCTTCCTGCCCCACTGTTTTAGCTTTGTAGAATTATAATGTGATATATAGATGGGGCACCAATGTTGCCCTACATAGTTTGGTTCAGTTGTGCTATTTTTGTGGTGGTTGTGGGTGTACTGAGAGAAAAAGGTTAGTGAACTGCCTGAGGCCAAGGTCGTTTTCTGATTCCAAGTCTCTGTAATCTAGTCAAAAGTTAATGTACATTGTATTTTTTAAGGGAAGTTAGTGGGAACTTTATAACAAAACTCCATTTATGATTGTCCCAACCACCAAAAACTATACCACCCACCATATGCCATTTGATTGTCTTGCACATTACTGATAGAAAATGGATGTTTTTTTATTTTTATTTTTTTGGTCATTGTTTGTTACAGTACTCGTTACCTTTTAATTTTCCCCTAGGGTGACGACAATAATGTTATTTGTATCTAATTTGAGGAGCCGTAACCATTGAATTAATTTGATGTGAGTTTGTCTATCTAATTTTGTAAGAATCTAATTGTTATGTGAATGCTCAGGATCTGAGAATATTTGCAAATTCAAAAAGCATGCTGCATTTTCAAAATTCAAAATCAATTGAGTTTCCTAATGCGTATAAACAATATGCCCCTGGTTGAAATAAGCTAAATACACATATTGTTTACCCATCATTCTCATTATTTTCTCTCTCTAATAAGCTATAAAAGTAATTATAAAAAATTATAGGATAATAAAATAATGAGGATGATGGGTTATTCTTATACATCTTCTTTTCAAGTTTGTGTTGATTATTTTATCGAATTTAAATACTGACTATCATAGTTTAAGTGAGTTTAGAACATGTCTCTGAAGAATAAGAATAATTGATCTTTAAAAATTATAAAAAATATTAAATCTAAGATATCTGAATGATCAGTTCAATCACTAAACCATCTAAAGTGGAAGATGAGTATTATTATTGGCAATCCGTGTTAGTTTATTTGAAGTCTAATAATTTAAAACTCTAATGTTGCGTTTGGTATGCGGTAATATTTTTCAGTAGGAATGAAATGAGTTTAGGAATGAAATGAACTTGAGAATGGAATGGAATGCGCATTACCATTTCAATGTTTGACAACTATTTATGATTAAGTGTTGAAATGGAATGTTCATTCCATTTTTTATGTTTGGATAAAACAATTTTTTCATTGGAATAGAATCAACTTTAACCCAAATATCAATAGTGACTAGACATAATTAATAACAATTTTTTTTTTATGATTGAGATTGTCTTTAAAAGTTGTGTAAAAAAATTTATGATTAGAAAAAATGAGAATCCATTGAAAAAAATTAAACCCTTATAAATTTTAAAAAATTAGAAAACAAATTCCTTCAAAAATAGGTTCACAAAAAGAAATCAAAAAAAAAAAGAAGCTATTCAAAATTGGTCATTCATTTCAAATGAACAACTATAGTTTTTTATGAATTCAATAGAGCACATGTGCCAACCCAAAAAGAAAACTATCAAGACAACTAGGAATCTCATCCGAACATGTAGGTTGAACCAAAAAATAAATCGATGAAAAACAAGTTCAAAAAATTATCAACAGTGTACAGAAAACAAAAACAAGTTGAATAAAAACAGAAATTCGTAAATTCCATTCATTTCATCTCAATAGCATTGGAGGTAGAATTCCAAGAAACAAAATCATTCTCAAATATAGGTACAAAAAATTACACTCTTTATCTACTTGCTATCCACTCATCAAATATTTTGTTTGCCAAATTCAATATAAATGTTGACCACTCATTGGACGTTTCAACCATGGTAATACGATCATCATGTGCATCACTTTTCACCACGAGACCTGCTGCATCTACCTCTGCCTCGATTAGGTCTATCGGCATCTGATCTTTGATGTAGTTGTAAAGCAAACAACAAACTATTATTATACAGTTCTGTATTTTGATGGGGTAGAAAGACGGGCTTCTTAAAATAGCCCAACGCTTCTTTAGTAGCCCAAAACATCTTTCAATTACATTTCTAGCAGAAGAATGCTTCTTGTTAAAGAACTTTTCAGGTGTCCTAGGTTGGTGACCGTCTCTCCATTCTTTTAAGTGATATCTTTGACCTCTAAATGGGGCAAAAAATCCCTCACCGTTGGTATATCCGCCATCCACAATGTAGTAGGTACCATAATTCACCACCAACCCATTCCTTCTAATCATGACATCTCTAAGTACCCTACCATCTGCCGCTGACCCTTCCCAACCAGGTAATACATAAATGAAACTTATGCCTTGTGGAATCTTCTAGTATTGGCTCTGGAGTCTTGAGCAAATGGTCTTGCAATCTTATCACCGCATTCAATACATTTTGAAAGTGCCTGCTAATAGTCTCACTAGATCTCTTAAATCGTTGTTTTATAACTCGATTTTTCACATGATGTGCAAGGATATGCAAGAAAATAGCCACTTGCTCATCAATCTCCACGTTTTTGGTATGTTTTAACTTTCCTATTGTCTCAAGCATGGAACATAACCTAATGAATGCTCGTCTATTCATCATAAGTTGAGAAACACATACGTCATCACTCACATAAGTATAGTCATAGACAATAGTCCTCCTTGCAAAGAAGTCATTGTGATACCTTTGACCTCTTAATGATTTTTTTCTCATATAGTAAATGATGACAGTAGACTTCATATGGAAAAAACAATTGACTAAATGCATGATTTCGGTCTATAACACAAATAATGCAATCAATTTCTTATTCTTTATCATTTTCCTTCTTGCTAGACTTAAACGAGCCATAACTGTCACAAAAATTACAAAGAAAAAATCAGTATTTGGAATATCACAAACAAAGCCAAAAAATTCGATTTTCAAATTGCAGATGCAAAATTGTTCACTACGGTACATGAAAACAAAATTTTCTAGCAGCAAAATGGGGGAATTCAATTAAGTGTTAAACTTTAAGCCATTCATTGATTTGAATATCATAGGTATTTTTCATAGTATCATGTATTTAATCCTCTTTGTCTTTATTGAATTGCTTATAGTTGGTTGTGCATAGAATTGCTTGTCCTGTATGCATTTTTTGAAATGCAGTGACCGGTAAAAGCCCTTCTGTGAAAGAGGGATTGAGATCTTTTATGATGTAAGTTAAAGTACACCATTCAGCCTTTGTTAGGTTTCCTTTTGTGAATCTAATCAACCACTTATGTGCATATAATCACTCACAAAACAAGCAATTGTTGACAGAGCAATGGCTTCACCAGAAAAGCCTTACAATAAACTTGTTGGCTTTCATTCAAACCGGTTGTTATTGTTTCATTGAGCTGTTGGCAGTGATGTTAAAGGAACAAAAATGAAGGGCTTTTACTCTAATGATGCAGGGCAAATGAAGTACATAAGCTAGTCCAAAACCTAAGTGTCAACAGACCTAATTTATTTTACTCTAAAACCCATAAAATCCACCTATTTCAGGTCCCCCAAAGTATATATTTCTACTTTTGTTTATGATGAATTGGATTTCAACTAAAACAAGCAAATGACAACTTTTCTTATTTATCAACATCAGACTGAATCATGTTTGGATTTTTAGGTCGAAATAAGGTCAAAAACTAAATTCGGCTTTAACAAAACATCTTACTTGGTTTACCATCGATGATCAAGTGAGTTGTACGCTTGAAATGAAGGCTAAGAATGAATAAAATGACTCAGATAATTTGACTTTTTACCTTCAGTTTCAATTTGACAGATGAAGATGTCAAACAAAATCTAGTCGAGGTGATTAAAGCAAAAGAGGAATTCTCTTCCTATGGCCCAAATATAAAGTTGGTGCAACTTTTCTACAATTATAAAAGCAAAAAAGCACCTTCAAAAATTCTAACCTGTGTAGTAGACCACAGATTAATCTCTCTCATAAGATCTTTTCTGAATTACAAGCAGGCAAAAATTATCTTATCCTGTTTACTTTACTAAAGTTAGGCTAGAGTAAGTGGAGCATTCATGAAAATAAAAAGAGGATTGGAGGAGGATAAGACCATGAAAAGCTGTGAGATTTCTGGGAAGGAAGCAACATGGAATCTAAAGAGATAATATTTCTTCTACTTGCTCTACTTCATTTGCCCTGCATCATTATTTCCTCTTCCAACTACAATACAAGGGTTTGTTAAAGGAACAAAAATCAAGTGCACTAATGACAGTGGTCAAGGATGCCATGATCAAGAAATCTTGCCATTATGTAATTACAAAACAATTCAATCAAGAACTAACCCAACTCAATTTTTCCCAATTCAATTCCATTCCACCCATAAAAACCACTTCAAACCCAATGATTAATCCAATTCAAATCTGAGCATAGAGTAAAGTTGGAAAAGTATACTTTTGTGCTAATAAAATGGCATAAAGAGTATTGACAGATTGTCTCTATTGAGTGTTCGTCCTCGCAAACAATATCAAACTAGATAAAATCAAACTAAAAGGTAGTTGCAGTAGCAACGCAGTAGGTTCAAATGGCACTAGGAACATAAAAATTGTCCAAAAAATATCTTCTATAACACAACTTTACAACCACTTTCTCATTTCTATTAGGATTATCATCGAACGGGTTTTGGGCATCACTGCATCCAAATATATATGAATGTAAAGATAAACTAAACTATCTGAAAACACAAATAAATGAAGAAAAAAAATATATCAATCCTTCTCACCTAATATGATTATCAAGTGAAGTACGAACATGCACACTCGGTCACAGAAGACCACACAGAGAAGGGTTGCATCTGAGAATTATATCTTTGGAAGTTATAGATCTAAGAATAATTGACTAAATTTACAGAAAAATTACCTGATATTAGGTCGCATCTGAGCTATTATATGTCGATCTTGTCACCAATGTGACCTTTTGCTGCATACAAAGATGAAAGAAAAGCAAAAAGTGATTGAGAGGGGATAAGAGGAGACGAGAGTAACAAGAGATTGAAGAGAGATAGCGTTAACAAGAGAGAAGAGAAGAAACGAGAGGAGTGAGAGACTGAGAAGCGAGAGGAGAGAGAATGTGAAACGAGAGAGACGAAAGGGATCGTGAAAATTGATCGCGTTTTTTTATTGGGGCATTCCGAGTGGATTGGAAATTAGAAATATCATGTTAGATTTAGTAAAGCTTAATCCCAAGATTTGGAGGATTAACAATTCCTTAGCAATATGAATCAATTTTTATTCCAACCAATCAAACATAGGAATGACTGTTGCTAAATATTCAATTTCTTACATTTAATACCATATACCAAACCTAGAAACCTGAGCTTTTTCCCAAACCCATTCCCCCTCAAAACTTATTTCCCCAACCCAATCGGTTTTCAACTTAATTCCCAAACGCAGTCTTTTTTTAAAAACGTCATTTGGAATGACGTCTTCTCGCCTTAAAACGTCATTCTAAATGACGATTTTAATTTCAAATTTTTTGTATGAAAACGTCATTCCAAATGACGTTTTTAAAGGCGTCATTTAAAATGACGTTTTTAAGCCTGGAATTTAAACGGACCGTTAATAAAGACGTTAAAAATAA
This sequence comes from Ilex aquifolium, assembly GCA_951799425.1. Classification (NCBI taxonomy): domain Eukaryota; kingdom Viridiplantae; phylum Streptophyta; class Magnoliopsida; order Aquifoliales; family Aquifoliaceae; genus Ilex; species Ilex aquifolium. Next base: position 1,940,138 of record OX637397.1, on the reverse strand, counting down.
AAAGGGTGAAAAACGTCATTCTAAATGACGTTTTTAAAAACGTCATTTACAATGACGATTTAAACGGCTCACTTATATTCCTCAAATCAGTCGTTAGGTCAAAATTTTTGAACATATCTGAGCTATCCTCCTCCTCCTCTTCCACCACTCTCTCAGCCAGGCATTACTCTGACGACCTCCAACCGAGTATTCAACAGATCCAGAGCTGCTCCACTCAGCCACCGTCTTCTCCGACGAGAGCAGACCCTGTTTCTCTCTCTGCGCCGCTAAACAGCCGCCACCAACGACAGCCAGCAGCTGCCCAGCCACCTGTTTCAAGGTATCTCTTACGCATCTCATTTCCCTTAATCATCTCTTGCTCTCCATTTTTTCTCTTTCCCTCTGTCACCCGAAAGTCCCCTTGTTGTTCCTCCCAGCCTTTGCACACCAGATGTTCGACAAATTGCTAACCCGAAATTGTTGGTTTCAAAAGTGCTTTTTTTTTTGGTCCCAAAGGTCCCATCCCTTTCCCTCCGTGACCACCACAACCCCCAAATCCCAGCAACCATAACCACATCCCCGAATTCCGTTTGCAAATGACTTTCCAAAATATTTTGCTAATTTAAAGTTATACTAATCGTTGATTTGGTTTGGCTGTATGTTTGTTGTTTCATTAGTGAAATTGTTGATTAGGTTTGACTGTTGTAGTGCATGTGGTATTGGGAATCCAATTTGCACGATATTGCTTGAAGATTTGTTTATTTTTTGTTCGAAATTGATGGATGGTAAGCTATGATTTGGTGTAATGGAGTGTTACTATGACAGTGTCAATATTTGGTTGCTAAGAAATTTATAAAAAAATAGATGAATTTGACATTCAATTGGTGGGTTTTATGCTTTTTGTATGAGTTGTTCATGCTTTTTGTATTGATGGGTTCATTTTTGTTTTTGTATAAGGTTTTGGTACCAATTGCTACTTGAACTCACTTCTGTCAATTAATATGAATGTAGCTTTGAAAACTATTTTCCTGAGAACTAAAATCATTGTTGTGAGATTTATTTGTGTTTCAGTTGTTGATCTTTTTGATTTTTTTTTCTCATTTTTTGTTCCTGAGAACTAATCTATTTCATGATTTCCCGCAGCCCAAATCCTGAGATGCAGCACTTCTTTCAATAAAACGACCCCATGTATCCCAACGAACACCAACATCATGATATTGATATCGATCAGCATAAGAAAGATCTCCAACAAACAAAACAACCTCTCCTCCACTCTGCATGTAATGCTCAACTGTGCACCAACATCGGCTGCTGATCTCTTGAAAGCTTACCATCTGTTTCTTGCGGCTTGTCCCTTTAGAAAAATCTCCAATCTTTTCTCAAACAAGACAATTATGAGGAAATGGGCAAATTAGTCGGAATCCAACAGAAAAAAGGGAAAACAAGAGCAACCTGAGAGCTTTGTCATGTGCATGTTCATGTCCATAGTGAATAATCTTGTGTTGGTCAATCCAGTTTGTTGAAATGTCAAGGAAGCTACTAGGAATCAATGCTATAGAGGGAATATATTGTTTGTATACTTTTTTTTTGTTAGAGGCTATTGCAGCCTGCTTGTGAGCTTTACTTTTTGGTATTATGTGTAAATAAATCATCAGATTGTTCACATGGCTGAGGATTGAAGTTAATGGATTTGAGATTTTGTTGACATATATGCAACTGTTTCTTTAAATTTTGAGGCAGGTAGAGTTTTTTCTTGGTCCACTTCAAACAATTCCCATGGAGTTGGTGTGAACATGCATCATTAGAATAGCTTACAGAAGAGCTGTTGGAAAAATTGTTACCATGTCCAGCTTTGTTCTTCTGCTGGAGTTGTCTTGGCTGATTGGTTATACTTACACCCATATTAGGAAGGCCTGTTTAGGGTTGTCAATTTTTCACACGACACAATTACGATGTGAATCCAAAGATGTCTCGACTAATTCACATAAATAATAAATGTATCAAGTTAATATCATATACGAATAATAACTCCTTTAGAAAAATCCTTATTAAAATAGCTGGCCTGTTTCCCGTGTCAAACTGAGAAAATATGATGACAAATAAAGGAAATCAATGGGGAAGTTTATGGTGGAACTGTATAAAATTGGAGTACAAAATAGTCATCAGCATCTACACATACTGCAAGTGTCTGTAACCTCAAAGGAGCTTAAAGTAAATAATTTACAATTTCCAAATTTATGCAAGTAATTCTTAACCTGTTCAATACTTGTTGCAAGAAGAAAAATCTGCTACCTTCTTTTATACTTTGGATCAATGCACCCAAAAAATATTCTCTCCATTTTATTTACAAAGTAATCAGAAAAAAAAGAGACTTTGTCCAACTGTGCAAGGATTTTATCATCGAATATGAGTTCTTCTTAATGACCAAAGTCCTGTATTCTTCACTGGTGCCTGAATGAGAAGAGGAAAAATTGCTAAGATCAGTGACCTTGATGTGAAAAATTTCAAGGGAAATTTCACTTTTGATCAGAAAAAAACTGGATAATTCCTTCATGGATTCACTCACCGGGGTTTTCATGGATGGGAATACGTGCCAAAACCGCAGTGTCTCATCCCCTGCTCCAGTCACTATTGTCTACACAAACAAGTGGAGATGAACAATTAATTATATTTTCAAGACAAGTTGAGATGGCTTTACAAATGAATTCTTTCGACACTTAAAACTATGGATGACTCGTAGCAGTACCTGACCATCAGGTGACATGGCAAGATAGAGTACTCGCAAACTATGGCCAGTTAGAGTTGCAACCTATTGAAGAGAAGAGAGATCCAAAAGGAAATATGTAATTCTCTTACGACAGAAAAACAGGATACTGAAAGCCTAGTGTAGGAAGGATGGCAAAAAATTCATTACGGGCTAAAGTTTGATACCTTCGCCAATGATGGATACTTCCACACCATAATTTGATTTTGGGAGTAGCCATGGGTGCTAACTAGTTCATTCACATTCCTACTCCATGCTAGATTGCATACCTGCAGGTGAAGCCATGAAATTTGTTAGCCAGTGATGTTGAATCTTCACTCTAAGCTTATTCTTGATTAGTTTTTATTCGATTTTGGGAACCCAAGAAGTATTTAAAGCTGTGAAAAATGCATTTTAAACATCGTTTTACTAATTTAGGTAGCATTCTAGACAGAGACCTGGCTCCCTGTGTCGACACTGTTTAATTGATTGCCATTCATAGTGTTCCAGAAGCGAATGCACCGGTCAACAGTTCCACTTCCAGATGCAAGAAGGCCATTCTGGTGGGGTGACCAGGCAATGGCTTTTACAGCAGCAGTGTGCTCTGCAAGTTTTAGTACCGGCTGCTGAGTATGTTGATTCTAGACCAAAAGCTGTTCACCATACCATAAGCAATTTGAATTACTGCACTACATTTCGAAGCATACTTGGAATATGGGAAACAAAAAGTCCAATGGATGAATAACTACCTGATTATCATTGACACCCGATACAAGTTCCCGGTCATCGTGAGACCACTTCAACCCACAAACCTGAAGGATAAAAAACGAAGACATTAACTCTCATATGTCAAAAGTAATGTGATAGAAGTAATTTTATTCTCGATCTCACTTAAACCTTTCTTAGATGGTATGGGTACCGGTATGAGATAAATTTGAAATCCATGTCCGAGGCCACGACGAATAGTGAACTTACCATTTAAAACATGGGGTCTATGACTAACAAAAAAATGAAAAAAATAATAGTAATTTACAATTCAAAGATTGGCAATTAAAAATTACTTTTCTGTGCCGTAAAAAAACCCGCACATACAAAAAATCCCCTAAACAAGAGAAATAAGCATAGACCTAATCAAGGTCAGCAATGCATCCATTTTCTGATGCAATTAAACTAGAGTATAACACCAAGCTTATTTGGAGCATTTCTATAACTCAAGTTTTTAAATCAATATTATAATGGAACAATTTTCTCGTTGTGTCAAGACCCGCCCTCTAAAACATAAAAATTAAAGAGGTAACGTAATTTTGTGCTCAAGTTTATGAATGAAGGATGCTTCATTTGATTGCTTAGCTTCATTGCCTTTTCAAAAAAGTTCATATCTAGAACTCTAACCATCCATGTTTGTCAGCCTCCCTATAATGGCTAGTGGGAGGGTGGGGGGTGGGTGTGTGGTGGTGTGGGCTCTATCTTTGTGTGATACCTTTTTTCTATCCATATTTGAATATACAATGATATGCTTTAAGCATATTCTGCACTTTACATCTATGTGTGATGTGTTTTCAAGATTAAAAAACATGAAAAAATATCTATTATGTTTCCCAACCTTAAACTACAATCTCAATTAATTCTCTGTACATGTTTTTCACATCATTCTCTCAAGAACTAAAAATCGATTTTGCCCTAAATTCGATTGACTGATTTTGCCCAAAATCGATTTTGCCCTAAATACGATTTACGCTGGAATGGACAATGGACATACTCACTGGTGGAGCTGTGGATTACGCGGAGTCAGTCGGTGCTCAATCGGTGCTCAGTCAGTGCTCAGTCGGTGCTCAATCGGTGCTCAGTCGCTACTCATTCGGTCCTCAGTCGCTGCTCAATCGGTGCTCCATCGCTGGTTTGCTCAGTCGCTAGTGGAGTAGTTGTGGATCTGTTGAATACTCGGTTGGAGGTCGTCGGAGTAATGCCTGGCTGATAGAGTGGTTGAAGAGGAGGAGGAGGAGGAGAGCTCAAATGTGTTCGAGGAGGAGAGCTCAGATGTGTTCAAAAATTTTGACCTAACAACTGATTTGAGGAATATAAGTGAGGCGTTTAAATCGTCATTCTAAATGACGTTTTTAAAAACGTCATTTAGAATGACGTTTTCCATCTTTTTTTATTTTTAACGTCTCTGTTAACGGTCCGTTTAAATTCCAGGCTTAAAAACGTCATTTTAAATGACGCCTTTAAAAACGTCATTTGGAATGACGTTTTCATACAAAAAATTTGAAATTAAAATCGTCATTTGGAATGACGTTTTAAGCCGAGAAGACGTCATTCCAAATGACGTTTTTAAAAAAAGACTGGGTTTGGGAATTAAGTTGAAAACCGACTGGGTTGGGGAAATAAGTTTTGAGGGGGAATGGGTTTGGGGAAAAGCTCCTAGAAACCTAGCGTAAGAAGAGAGCAAAAACTTTTCGAGTCTTTTATATATATATACACGTGGCAGGTTTGATCAAAAGAGTCGGCACGAATTCCGCATTCTCGCTATAGATATCAGCCACATACTCAGTCAACAGATGCACGTGTCCAAGAATTGTTCTTCTTCTTCTCCTTCGAGAACTCACTCCAAGTCTCTCTCCCTCTCCTCAGTGAAAATTGCAACTGTTGTAATTGTTTCACGGTGTTCTTCGAGGTTTTGCTTTTGATTTGAAACAAGGAAAAATGAGTAGTAATTCGGGGACTCGATCATTGCTGGATGAGTTTCCCAGCTTTGACAAGGGTGGCTTCTCTGATCTCGGCCACCCTCTGCTCAATCGCATCGCTGAAAGCTTCGTCAAAGCTGCTGGGGTAAAACATCACACACACACACATACTCTCTCTCTCTCTCTCTCTCTGCACTGCGTTGATGTGAATTATGGTTTTATGTGCATGGCAGATCGGGGCGATTCAGGCTGTGTCGCGGGAGGCCTATCTTACGGCTGTTGAAAGTGAGATGTGCTCGATGTTTTGGTGAATTTGTTTGTTTGTTTGTTTTTTGCTTGTCCTCTGTGTGTTTGAATATATGCGTATGAATGATCAGGTGCAAGTGGGAATACTGGTGGTGCTAAAAAGCACCGTTTTCCTGATCTCAAAGGTACATTTAACATCGATCCATTTAAACACTAATGGATTCGCATTTGGCATCGTTTTGTTTTCCATTTCATAATACATGTAATATGTAGATTTATTATCTTTATATGTACCAGAAGAACTGAAGAAGAAACACCTTTTCATGTAATTAACCTATAAACCGAGCAATCTCTAGGTTGAGTAGTAAGGAGTTCACCATGAGAGATCTCGGCTAAAAGGTGGTCGGGCAGTTTTGTTACTGAGGTAAATATGATTTGATCATATCGCTCCATCGGATGATCACTAACATGGTACTCACTGAGAAGTTAAAGCCTTAATTTTAGTCCCATATAGAATTGTGGAATTTAGAATAGAGAAGAGTACATGTTCATGTACACAAGATGATCAGTGTTTTTCTCTGAATATCATAATGCACTATGTCAATTGAGTTTAATAGTCTGTGGCTAGTTGCTGAATTCCGTTGGCTGCTACACTCCATTACTCGAGTTTAATGGGTTCTTAATGTTCTTTGCAGGGGAGACCAACAGCAAATCCATTGAAGCCCTGGTAAATGTGAACCTTGATGCAATAAAGTCTCTAAAGATGGGCTAACATAAAAGGCTTTAGTTTTTTGCGTGGTGGAAGCAATATCTTGATTTCTGCCCCTTGTAGCCCATCAAGATTTTTTTAAATGGGGATACTATCTTGAAACTAAAGGATCAAGATCATAAGATCAGATCCGAGAATCGTAAGATCCTACGAACTGAAAGAATGAGATCGAAATTTTAATAAACAAGGAGCCCATTATTTGCGCTATATGGCTTCCGTGATAGGCCAAGTGAAAATGTCATTTTGTGCGCTGATCAAAGAGTGCAGATATTGGTGTCTGTTTATGAGACTGGGCTTGCTTTTTTCCCCGGGAATTAACAGGGTCTTTTTCAATTGGTCCCTATCCATGTAATGGAACTTTGGCTTATTTTGTGTGCGAGAGCATAGAATTATTTTTAGAAGTGCTTATTTTGAGTGGGGTACCTCACTCATCTATGTAGCCATTTTTAATCTTTATCACCTGGATTGTTGATACATTTTCAGGTGAAGAACACTGGAAAAGAATCTCTACAGTGGGGTAAGTCTAAACAACCAAATTAGCCGCTTTATTTGGAGGTGTATTAAGCACAAATTAACTGTCGAATTATGGTTGTTACTTAAAGACATTCCTTCTCATAGAGTGATATTGCACATGAACCATGGTTGGCAAGCATGCTTTGAAAGTTAACATGATATTATTTTTTTTTGTTAATTATCTGTGTTGTTTTCTTTGGGCCTTGGCAATTGTCTTAATGAAAGACTTTAAATCACATATTAGTTGGGGGAGTTAAATATGAGCTTTAAGTGTATGTATCCAATGGAAGGGTTTTTCTTTACCTTGAGTGGTTATATTTGAAATGTGGATAGTGTGAAATTAGATGAACCATTTGTGTAGATGATAAAAAGAGTTGAGCTAAGACTTAATTTTTACTGCAGGACTCACTGCAGGAATGTACTCAGGTCTCACCTATGGACTAAAGGAGGCTCGTGGAGTTCATGATTGGGTACTTTGTCCTGTTCCTTACTATGTGATCTCCATCATTCTGAATTTAACATGTCGGTGAATCCATCGTTGAAGTTTCCATTGGATCAACATCCTGTCACGTCCTCGTCATAGTTAACTTCATTGGATAGTGGGCTAGATGGTTGTTTTGCTCTTATTACTATGTTTCAGTAACTCTCCAGATATCAAACCTCTGACGGATACTACATCATAGGACCTCAATCACGAGTTCATGGTTTAATTGATCTGGAGTCCTTTGTTTGTTATAGTCTGTTAACTTTGACAAACTTTGGAGCTGGCACACATAAGCCATCACTAGATAGCTGATACTTTGCTGAAATTTGGTGTTGATCTTTAGGTGTTACAATTCGCTTACCTAAATAACATACCATGTTTCCGACTTGCTGTCTAATTGTTGTTCTCGGTGTTGCTTCTCGTGTTTTGGATATCCTCGAAACATGCTTAAACTATGTTTCTGCTTGTCTTGGTGCAGAAAAACAGTGCAGTGGCAGGAGCAGTTACGGGTGCAGCGCTTGCTCTAACAATTGATGATTCTTCCCATGAGCAGATAGTGCAGTGTGCCATAACTGGTGCAGCTCTCGCCACTACTGCAAATCTTCTCTCAGGGATATTTTAAGCTGCTGAATGGCACTGACGTATAATTCTGTGTCTATTCTGATGCGAACAATGTAGAACTTAACTAAGCAAACTCTACTTAGAATTTTCTTTTGGAATCTGTGTTTTTTGCCTCCTAACGTGCTATGCTGAGTGAATTTTAGTGCTTGGTGGATAAGAGCTTGAGCAGGTGTTTCTGAATGTGAGTCCTGCGACTGGAATAGTCATGCTCAATTCGACTGGTTGTTTTAGTGCTTTTTATCTGAGTGCAGTATGTGATGAGTGGGATCGGTTTTATATCTATATAATAAAGTAAAATACAATTCAAATTTTAAAAGATAAATAAAATGACTTTTGTTATTCGCGGTTGAGATTTTTTTAAATTTTATTTTAAAGTTAATCTGACGACTAATATTAACATTTTAAATTTAATAGAAAAAATAAGGTCTTAATGGTGTGTTTGACATGACTTTTTAAAAGTGTTTTTAATACTTATTATTTCTTATAAGTATTTAAAAAAAAATAGTGTTTGGAACCACCACTGTCACCACCACCCCCATCGTCCCACCACCATCACCACTACCACCATTACCACTACCACCACCGCCACCCCATTTCACCACCAAACTACCCCCCACCACCACCTCTGTCACAACCACCACCACCGCTGTCGTCACCACCAATGTCGCCACCCTACCACAACCACCTTACCCACCGCCTCACAACCACCATCGTTATCGCCACCATACCACTCCCCCACTGTCCCACCACTATCACCACCTCTGTCACAACACCAACCACTACCACTACTGCCCCTACCATCACCACCGTCGCCACTACTACTCTCGCCACCCTTACCGCTCAACCACCGCCATCCCCACTGCAACCATCACAACCACCGTCACCTTCACCCCCACCCCCACTGTCACTGTCCTACCATCACCCCTGCCACCACTACCCTTACCACCCCCACAACCATCACCACTACCACCACCACCGTCGCCGTGGCCACCCCACCACCGCCACTACCGTCCACCATCACTACCATCGCTCACTCCCATTATAACCGGTGCTTAAATTCATTTCTCCCTCCTCTATATTTGTGATTTGATTTTAAATGTGAATACAAATATATTTATTGTTGACCATTTTTTTAATTACTTTGTGCCTTCAAGCACAAACAATAACTAATTTATATAATAAAGTATAAGGCATTTTAAAATTTTAAAATGGGTTAGATCGTTTTAAATTCTTTCATTAGGTTAAAGATTACTTCCAAAATTTTGGTTAAAAATTATTTTAATAACATATTAAAAAACATATATATTAATGCATTAAAATACACAAATGTAAATACATTAATATATTAAAATATATACACATACACTAGACTTGGACCCCGACCCCATACTCAAACTTGACCGGGTATGAACCCTGCACCCGACCTCTCAAATCTTGAACCAACCCCAAACTCGACCTCGGCCTTGGACTTAAACAGCTAACTTGACCCCGAACTCGGACCCAACCCAACCCAAACCTGACTCTGAATTCGGATCCAACCCCAGACATGTACTTGACCCAAGATTCAAACCAAGACTCGAACCTGACCCCTGGACTCGACCCCACACTTGGACCTAACCTCAGATTTAGACCCCGAACTCGACCTAGACCTGTTCCCAAACCAGACCTGACCCTGGACCTCGACCTCATATCCCAACCTTGGATCTTGACCTAACCTCATACCTGGATCCGACGCCAAACCCAAACCAAACCAACTGTTTGACTAAAAATCCACAAAAGACGCAACACAATTTGACACCCTTCTTCATTTTGTATAATATATGTAAAAAAAAAAAATATTTTATATCCCAAATTTGTATCACAAAAGAAATTATGGGCGATTTACTAGGCCCAAAAAACTAAAAAGAAGGGAACAAAGCCCAACCGATCAAAGCCCAGGATTTACCGCATTTTATAGGGGTTTAATTAATTTCATTTCATTTTTCTGATTGATGCCCCCTCGATTCTTGACGATTTTTCTCTCTGGTTGAGCTCTAGCTCACAATCCTCATCCGAACTGAGACAGGTATGTATCGTTCTTCCCTTTGAAACTTTGATTTTGTGTATTCAGATTCATATATCTTCCCATTAGCGCAATCTCGTTTGTTGAGTAGTCCAGTTGAAAGAAGCGAAACCAAAAGGAAACCCTAGAGACACAGACACACAGAGACATCCGAAGGAAGGAGAGCTTCAAATCTCTGTCTCTGTTCAACTTCAAACATGAGTACCATGAAATTTTGCCGCGAATGGTCTGTCTTTATCTCGATATCTTCACATCCTTCAGTGTGTGTGTGTGTGTGTGTGTGTGTGTTGCGTGTAGATTTTCATACATTTTTGTGTTTATATATGTGTTGTTGTATCAGCAACAACATTCTGTACCCAAAGGAAGATAAGGAGCAGAAGATCCTCCTCTATGCTTGTCGGAACTGCGATCACCAGGTTCCCTCTCTCTCTCTCTCTCTCTCTCTCACACACACACACACACACACACACACACACACACACACACACATCTGATGCTGTCAAATACTTTTTTTCGGTGTGGTCATTTGATTTTTGGAAATTGCTGTAATGTGGAAAAAATTGAGAATTTTTCCTATTGCAAGATTGTTAGATTAACAAATGCTGTTTGTTTGTGTATTGAGATGTTTAAAATTCAAAGTTGTACATGAGACCCTGGATGAAAATAATGGTGTTTTAGATAGGTTTCATGTATTGATACTTTTTTTAAGATATGTGCATTATGAGCTGTATTTGGGATTGAATGTCATTGAGTTGAGTTGGGAATGTTCAATACAAGCTGAATATTGCTTTACAAATTTTTAGGAAAACCAGTTTTAAACTTGTTTCTGATACAAAGTTGTTATGCTGCTTGCAAAGGGAATTTTTATATTGAAAGAAAGCATTTAAATGTTTCTTTTCTTTGTTTTGATTGTTCCCTCGGAGGGAAAATCTTTTTGTTGTGATGCTTAAATTTGGCATCCTATACACATGTCTTCTCTAAGAGTAAAATGGCTTAATTTCTCTATATTTGTAGCTGAAAACCATAGTCGCATCACTTGCCCATACTTCAAAATGTCATAATATTCAGGTTTTTTTGGAGTATTTGCACTTATTAGATAAAAGTGAGGTTCCACATCCATATTCATGCAGAGGGGGTGTTTTTGGTGTTTTGGGGGGGGGGGGGGGGGGGGGGGAGGAAGTGGCAGAGGGTGGTGGGAAGTTATAACTTATAGGGGCTTGAATTCTTCTTTTTCAGTTTTTTATGGGGAGCCACGTGGTTGAGGGATTGGGTCCATGAAAGTTATTGCAAATGGAAAATATATACATCAGGATCAGGCAGTTCCATCTAGAAGAGACACGTGTCCTAGTTTAACCACCACTTTCTTGAAGTATAAGATGGTGCCAATTTGATTGAGGCTTTATAGGGATGCCTCTAGAAGTATGCTTAAAGCGTATCAGTAAGATATTTGCAGATGTTGAAAAATTCATTCCATGATAAAACAGATTATCCGCTATTTGACTTCGACTTGTTATACTTCATTTGCTAGCCTTCCAGCATGGCTTGCCAGGAGGAATGAAAGTGTTGTGTGTGTGTGTGTGTGAGAGAGAGAGAGAGAGAGAAGTCCCACCTTCGACAACAAAAGCTTCTTTAGCCAAATTTAGTCTCAAAAAAATGTGATGGTTTTGCTCTCAGGAAGTACAGCCATTAGTGATGATCTAGATTGGCCGACTTATCTTGATCTCTCTGACCTGCATAAATCTGGGGGAACGAAAATCCCTTTCAGTTTATTGTCAGCTGTGTTGTCCACTTAGTGAAAGTAAGAATTTTTATTATTTATTTTCTATGTAATCTAGTCTCCTTAATAGTGACTGTTTGCTACTTTATCCATTTGGTTCTTCCTATTAATGAAATGACGTCCATTTGGAGTATGGTAAATACTATAGTTCCCTGTCAAGGCCCATGCATGCATGATTAGGGGTCTTTCCTTGCTAAGTTTGCTTTCCTATTATGCAATAGACTTGAGTTGACAGTGATAAGGCATTCTAGATCTCACTCACCCAGGACAACAGGGTCAAGCAAACACTGTGATAAGGAGTCCTTTTATTGATTTTACTGACTTCTGATCTCTTTTTAATTTCTTGTTTGGATGATTTGTTCAAAACTCTACAGGAGGTTGCTGATAACAACTGTGTCTATAGAAATGAGATACACCACTCCGTCGGGGAGCGGACTCAAGTCTTGCAGGATGTAGCTGCGGATCCAACTCTTCCTCGTACAAAATCTGTTCGTTGCTCTCAATGCAATCATGGAGAAGCTGTTTTCTTCCAGGTCATTTGTTGTTGATATGAAGTTGATCTATAATTGTATGAAATTGTTATATATCGCTAACGTTAGTTATTACCCCTGCTATATATCCTGTTTATTCTGCTATATGTCCTGCCCGATTTGATCTTTTCAGTAGGGATTTACTAGCATGATTCTTGGTCTTGTTTAACCTCTGTTTAGTGTTTTTTGTGTTAAAGAAAAGGGAACTTATTCAATTCTGTTTTGGTGGTTAAACTTTTTCCAAGGTATTATTATGAGCTTTGTTCTTGAAAATCCTGGGAAAGGGTTGTTTCTGTCACTGTGGATTTGCTTGAAACGGGAGTTCTTGGTTGTATGTCTCTTGCAAAGAACAAAAAGTAGTATCAAAATGAAACAAAAATAAGATTTTGACAATTATGTAGAGTGGAGAAATCTTTTTCCATTTCGCGTGAACCATTTGCAAGTGATTGTTGGAGACTTGGTAAAATGGTATAATAGTGTGGATTTGAGCTATCATATTGATTATGTGCACTTTCTTTTAGTAGACGTATTACCAATGGCTTAAGTAGTGAGGTTTGATAATCCATGTTTCTAATTTTTGTTTTCCCTTTTCAACTTTTTTATTTGTCAAATAACTGTGCAGGCTACTGCTCGGGGAGAAGAAGGTATGACACTGTTCTTTGTTTGCTGCAACCCAAACTGTGGCCACCGTTGGAGAGATTAATGGTGCACCGGAAAACTGGCCGAATTTAAGATATTAAACACCGACTTCCCTCTATCAATGAACTTTGTGGTGACTTGTAACTGTGCACTTGTGAATTCTCAATATATCATTTTGACCGTCAGAAATGCAAACCCTGTGAGCTTTGGCCCTGTTTTAGCCATATATCTCTCTGCATTCTTTCAGAGCCACTTGTTCTAGGCAAAGGTTTGACAACTGTGGGTATGAAATTTTGATCTTTCGTTTGCAAACATCTTCTCTTTATAAAACAAATCCATCTGTGAATGAAAAGTTGTTAATCTGTTGGAACTTCAAATTGGCTGTGGCTTATAGCTACTCCAGTAACTGAGGGTTGCTGAATGAGTTGACCACCGGCCAAAAATAGAGGATCAGTATATCATCAAATTCTGTTTGACATGAACCCTGAGCATTCACATCTTCTCCAATACACTTTTTTTTTCAATTTCTTTTTTGGTACATTATTCACTATTAATGAGAGACCCACTGTTAATGAGTGAAGGCCTCACTTCTATACAATTTATTGAAAGAAAAAAATGGGGAGAGAGAGTGAAGCAAGCCTGCAAAGCAAAAAAAGTGTTAAAGAGGGCCAAAATTTTCGAATATTTTCATTTTGACTATTTAAAAGTGTCTATCTCTGTACATGGATGAGTATTCTGGTGGATAATTTTCCCAGAATCAGCTACTTTTTTGGCTGAGCCGGAAAAACAAAAAAAAAAAGAGAGAGAGAAACAGTGATCCCTACAACCACTTGATCTAAATTGGACCATTGGTTACTCTAAAGAAAGACCCAAAAAGGAATAAATAATCAACAAATTAGACGGGAATATTATCTATAAAGAAAACAGAAAGGATGGGCTCAAGCTCAATAATGGATGAATTTTCTAAAAAATTTGTATCGAAGCAACCTAAAAAGATGAAAGTGTCCGTGTGAACCAGTCTGACAAGTGCCTCATCTTCGTTAAAACCTCTGCTTTTCTCCCAAAGTATAATTCAGCATTTGATAGCATCACCGAAATGTCATGCTTCATTGCCTCCAAACTTCTGTAATAGTTGTTCTCCAATCTAGACTGGATCACTTCAAGAGATAATGGAACAGGGAACCTGCAATTTTTGATGCATTTGACAGCCAAGTTAAATCCAAATGTAAAGAACATCAACATAACTTTGTACAGTCACAATGTAAATTTGGGTTTAAAGAAAAACTAGAGGAAAAAAAAAAACCTAGTCAATAGGTTTTACGGAATTAAGGAGATAATTATCCATGCAATAAATTTAAGACACCAGATGAGTATTGGCAAAGGTAGGTCTACCTGTTGACAAAATTTGACCTCTGTGATTCTTGTTTCAACTTTTGAACCCCATAATGATCCTGTAAATCAGTACAAAGTCAAAAGAAACCTTTGGTCAAACTTCAAATCAACACATCTGTCATTAACATAATCAAGTATATGAGTGTGTCTATATTTTAGGCGTCAACTAGAATACCTGAACTTTGTTTCCTGATTGCTCCAGTTTGGCAAAAGCATGCAGCAGCTTATCTCTAATCTCGTCATCAATATGAGGTTGCTCCCATTGTGTATTAGCATCATAAAGTTCCCAAGGACTATGTTGATGGGTGTCAGTAGGTTCGCTCTTGTATTGAACAACATATCTTTCCCATGGACTGTCAGGGAATTCGGGGGATTTGGGCTTCACAGTCAGGATCCGACCTTCCCACCAACTACCATCTTCCTCACCTTCATTCTTCCACCAGACTTGGCATTTATCCCTATAAGTCCAGTTTCTCTTGACAGCAGCATCATACCTTGTTCTTTCGACAAGAAAATCTGGGAAACCAGTCACTTCGGGCAGAGTCAAGCTGAATGATTTACCAACCACACAGGAAGTAGGATCCACAAGTTGAAGTGTCATTTTACAGCAGCTCTCTCCAGAACCTGGACGTGTTGAATACTCGAGGTCTTCAACCCTACAAAATTCGACATCCCTGATGTTGCCCTTAATTGTCTTCCAAGGGCCTAACTCTCTTGAACCACTATAGCTAATATACTCCTGATGACCCTGAAAATATTTAAGCCCAGAATGTGAAAAACAGTAGATTCATCATCACAAACAGCGAACACCAAAAATACATATGAGAAGTGAGAAGCTACCTGTCTCAAATAAACAACTTCATCCCCTCTTTGGGGAATATATCGAGAGCCCTCCTCATGTGTCAACAACATCAACCATGATTTTGCTGATTGATGTGGTTTCCTTCTCTCTGGTGGACTAGTATCACGAACATAATGACTGCCCCTCCTGTTTCTGGTAGATCTTAATCCAACAGAAACCCTTGAACTTGATCTCCACTCTTCAGGAGTGAGTTCATCGCCAACGTTAAAGGAAGACTTTTCGCCACTGGATGATGTACCTTCTGAACCATCATGGGCTTCCCTTAATCTGATTTTGCTATCAACAACATTTAAATCACGAATGGTTGACCTCAGCCCCATGGACCTTGTCCTACGTACCCCTGCAGTTGTGTCGTGCATTCCGCCATTTAGATTATGATCAACTGCGTTTGACGTGCTTGCTTCCAAGCCTCTATTGTCACCTACTGAAATATTTCTAGCCCTAAATGACTTTGACCTTGTATAAACAGCATTGAACATCCTGTTAGGCAAATGCAACTTCTGAGAGTCATGCAAAACAGACCTTGAAGTTCCACCAGTCTGAGTATCCAATTCTAGCACACTGTTGCGATCTCCATGATAAGAACTAGGCCTTCTTGTGTCATCATGATCAGGCACATCTGACTTCATATTCAGTTTGGTGTTTGATGGGCTTTCAGACAGTGTATCACATTCACCATTCCTAGAATCTTCCACTGAAGACTCAATTTTCGTCTTGGTAGGACTTTCATGATCCGTTGAAATAATTTTTGACCTTATCCTTAACTTTGTTGGAATTGGTGTAGGGTTCTCTTTCAAGTCAGGACAGTTCTCAGTCGCATCATTAGCAGAGGCAGAAGATGTGGCCCTATTGCCAACAAATGTATTTAAAAATCCTGGTGATTTGTCACATTCATTGCATTCATCAGAACCATTATCCTTTTTACCATTTCCAGCTACATCCAAACTCTCTGGGGTAGTAGCCACGTAATGATGCTGGTTGATGACAACTGTTTCATTCATCTTACCTCCCTTACATTGGACTTCTGAACTAGGGGACATTGTGCCACAGTCCTTATCAGACATACGTTGCCCATTAACAAAATTTTCTATTGTACCATGACCCTCGAGGCATGACTTAGATCCCGCTGTGTGTGACGACAAGGGTTCTCCAATCCTCAAATGCTTCGATGTGCGGGTCTTAACCCCTCCCCAGCTAATTTTCCCGTCTTTGTATCCTTCAAGCAGGTCTAAATAATGTTCTACCTTTGCAGGTTGCCCCTTCTCACTCTTTTCCTTTCTGTCACTATTTCCATCACCAGAAGTACACCCTTGACCCTGAAAGTAGTTCTTATTTACTTTAACAGCTTCCTGAGGAACTGTAGATGATGAGCATACTGGATCAGGCTGGCTTTCACACTCGAGTATTGTGTTTTGCAGGGGCACAAGTTTATTTGAACCACGACTTGGCAATTTGAGGACCAATCTCCTCCTACTTCCAGCATTCATATGAGTTTCAGGACATTGGTGAAGCTTGACCGTATCCTCAGACACATCCTTGGATATTTCTTTGCCTTTTGAATGCTCACATTGTTCATTTCGCAAAGATACATCAGATTCTTCACTCTCAGTATTTGAATCCTGCAGTGTAGATCCACTGTCTAGAGAATCACCTTCTGAGCCCTCTTCATCTTCTCCATCTGTAGACATTCCCGTGATTTGGGAAAACAAATGAAGAGCATTGCGTGCAGCAGCTCTTTGAGGTCTCAAAGTCTTTGACAAAGAAGACTTCCTCCTCGATGTTTTTCGACCATTTCTTGATTTTCTAGTTCGGTGATTTTTGAATGAACCATCGTCACCCTCATCCAAATTCTTCCTCTTAACACGTCTCCCAGAAGAAGTTGTGATCTCGACCTGACAAAGAAAAAAAGCAATATGATAATCCTAGTCCATGCAAACAAAAATTAAAAAGAACATGGAGAAATATGTACTTCTGCTTTTTGCTTTTTCCTCCTAGATCTGCGGAGGCCATCTCTGTGAGTGTTCCCAACCTCACTGTCTTCCGCACTGCACTCTGGATCACCACAGGAGTTAATACTTAAACTACATCGCTCCCCTCCAGAAGAGTAGTCCTCTGTGACATGATACTCTGAATCAGTATCATCACTTTGTACTTCATTTTCTGGTTCCCAATCCATTGCATCCACAAACTCGGGAAGTGGATCAATCAACATATCCAGGTCTGCTATGGGAAGCATTTGGTAATCTTGGTCCAGACTGATGTCAGCCCCAACGGCAAATCTTACAGAAGATGGGCGCCACTCGAAACCCAGAGCTCCTAACCGTCGCTGCTGGTACATACTCTGATATGGCTCTGGGTATGGAATCATGCCTAGCATTTCCCAACACATAACCGCCATTTACAAAAATAAGATAAAGAAAGAATTGTATAAACCACAAAAAATCTACGAGTACTCAAAAACAGAACCAACAAACCTGAATCACAAAGGAGATCCTGAATATTCCTTCGATAAGGAGCAAGTTGAGTTTCCTACATCATGAATATTGAAAAAGTTGAATTTCTGGCGATTATAAATAAGTGGTAATATCAGGATTTGAGGTTAAAGACAGGACATTCATTCACATGTAAATGAAATTAAGCATGGGGTTAGGGAAGCAAGTTCAACTACTCATCAAGGTAGTATTATAGACCTTGGACGCTTAAATATCATCATAGACAAACACAATTTTATACCGGAGCTGGTTGCCCAGTTCCTTTAAACATAGTGTATTGCAGTCCCTCACATCTGGAAAAACCATCACGTAAACTCAGTAGAATAGATACATAGTGCACGTGTTATAAAAATTTGCATTCAACTCAAAACAACCTAACATGGTGAATCCTAAGGGCTACAGTGATGTGCAATTATAATGCTCCATCAATCTTACAAATAAGCCAGTTTCTTGGAATAAATATTTAATCCACAAACATTTTATGTATTCCTTTGAATATATATATAAACTCAATACCTGATAAATGAAGACAAACCAATGGAAAGGGCAAGAACTGGATAACTAACCTGGTCAAGAACATTCCCATGTGTATCTTGAATAAGGGGGCGATAATCCCCAAGGAAAAACTGTTAACATGGATGCATACAACATCAGTACTGAAAAAAGCTGCAAGTTGTGATATATGTATCCAACTACCATTTATGATGAATGCTTGTTCTTGTCATGTACCTGATCATACTTGGCATCCTTTTGGGACTCGCCTTGGCCTGTGTTCAATACATATAATTGACCAACATCGTCAGAAAGTATGATTGATGTCCCATCCCTGGATAACAGACAAAAATATTCATATTTTATAGTACAAGAAGGCGACAACTAGGTTGTGGCAAATATTTCACATTGCTTAAGTTTGTATGATGTCAAGAGGACACAATTATATTCCTAAATTTGCTAGAGATATTGGAACCTTTGCTTTGAATATAGTTCAGCTGATAAGGTGAACATTTTTTAAGAGTAGATGGAGAGACCCTTTAACTGAGAACTTACGAAATACCTAAACAATGTTAAAGCTAAGTATCATAAAACCAAGAACAGTTGATCAGTTGGGAATAATACCAGTACAGTCAAAAAGTATAGAGGACTTTAATCAATTTCTTCTAAGAAAAATAAAGTACAGATATATAGACAGCAAAAAATGATTAGTCTACAAAACTGAGAGAACTTTCAAAAAATGCTTACGGAGAGAACTTTCCATCCACCAGTCTGAAACGACCAATTTCATATATCCGAATAGGTGTTCCTTCCCATATCTATTTACACAGAGACAGTGTGTGAAAGAGAGAAGGCATTCAACAAATTATGAAAAATTATCAGAAACTTCACAGAGCTTTAAAAAAGAGGAAGCTCACATCCCACACTATTGTTTTCCCATCATATCCAGCACTCATTGCTATTCGGGGATTGAAAGGATGAACATCCAGAACATAAGTCTACAAAAAAAAAGAATAAAATGGTCAAAAGAAGTCAGATAAGACAGCATTCTGGACATATTCTATCTTGAAACAGATGACGCAAGCAACAAGATAAGCAGCGAAGCAATATTGGAATAAATTCTAGCATAATAAAGAACGAAAGAAACGCCTAGATTTTACGCTATTAGCACAGGGTTTGTAAGGACAGGTCTGCTGTATTGTGGTGTGAACGGAAGTTAGGAGGCTAAAGGTCTGTTTTAAAGATGGCCCTCTGATAAGACAACTCTATCAGCTATTCCATCACAACGGCATCTGCAGAAAGCCTCACAAATTCTGGAGAGGAACAAACAGCCATTACTTCCATCACCAGGTACCCAAATTTTACGGTTGAGGCACCCAAAAGAGCGCCACTCCAGAAGAAACAAGCAAACAAAAGAAGACGGAACAAACTCTTGCTTGAGCTCTCATTTTCCCAGATTTGGAGGAATTTAGAGGACTCAGTTATCACAGATTCACAATGCACCATTTGTGCAATCTTTTAATTCATTTGAAGTGAGACAAAACTGGATTATCCAAGAAGAATTCCAACAGGTTTACGCCACCAAGCAGTTTTTTTTTTCTTATCTCAACGGTGCCTCTTCTAATCATGAAAAGACGGCAACAAAATGATTAAGTCTTCATCCTTTCAATTTTGTGCAGTTTCACATCCCATAAACTAGATCACAAATTGGATAGATGCTACGTGGAAAAGGTAGGTTTTTAAACCATTCAAGAAGCACCATTTTGTCTCCATGAAACATTCTGTCAACAGAAAGACCGACAAGGTAGAATAGGAGGGGAAAAGGTGCAAATGTAGAGAGGCCAACAACTGGGGTAGCATGGAAGGAGATAGCTTATATGTGTCATTGAATTGGCCAAAAAAGACAAGCAAGGTCATGGGAGAAGGAAGAGATAACAACCAAAGCCAAGTGTTTCTGCATGGAGGAAAAATAAATTACAGCTTAGAACATGCGCAATTATAGAAAAAGAAAGAATAAAGTTAGTACAGGCTCAATGAAATAAAAATAAACAACCGTATCGAATTCAGATCATCAAGTATAATAAAATCACTCTTCCTCTTTTAATGCCACTCCTTTTGAGAAAATAGATATAATCATAGTTATATAAAAGTTCTCGAGAAACCAGAACCATGACATATTCGATCCACTATGAAGTTAAAATTAGCATTGTGAAAATAAGAGCAACTTTGGCCCAACTAAAATATATTTCTGAACTTCCGAAAATAATTCCACTAATGTCAAACTTATGGATCCCACTAAAAATCCCACTTTGTATGGACTATGGAGAGCTAGGAAACTAATATAGGGCTGGTAAATGCTATCATGGAATAAAACGCTTTCACTGGCTTCATATTATTGCTCAAAGAAAATCATTAACAATGTTGCCTAAGACAATGAGATATTGTGGGAGTCTTGGATGCGAAGAGCTAAATATCAGACACACAATGAACCAACTAAAGAGAAAGCATATGGTCTCAGAAGACTAGAGCAGAACATGGAACAATTAATAAACGGATATATCATAAGTGGATGGAGACGGCAGAAAAATTAATAAATGAACTAAACTAAGAAATAATCTATTACGCAAATTTTCTGTAATAAATGTCAGACATTTAAGGCAAATCTATGTTGACAGCTCAGATTCTTGATTTTCTATTTTCATGGCATAGTAGGTCATGCTAAAAAATCAGAATGAGCTGTTGCAATCATCAGATAAAACAATGGACCAAAAACACAAGGCACCGGTGCTCGGGTCAGAAGTTCAGCACATAGATGTGTTGTTCATCTCAAATTAACCATTTTCAACATTTCAAAGAAATTTAGTTATGCTAACAAGTAACAAGTTAGAATGAGCTGGTGCAATCAACCAGAACAATGGACACAGGGCATTGGCATTCTGGTAAAAACACATCATTGGCATGTTACTGTGAACCACTGGCACATCATGAGACATGGGCATTTTAATAGAACAATCTATGGTGCCAAAGCACCATCCAACAAACATTTTTCATTCAGGACAGAAGCACTAAATTTCCTATAAAGTTGAGCAAGGATGAGACATCATGTCATCCAAATTTGTAAATAGTACCACATAATGCAGCAAATATAAAAGGTTAAAATAACTCACAGATTCATTATGACCGGTCAAAGAGTGTACTAAGCTACCATCAACAGCATTCCAGACACATATCCTGCAATCTGCATCATGTAAACAATTTTATGTAGCGAAATCGAACAGATCCCAATTTGTTCTGGAGCATAAATCAGAAATCTCGCGCACGCACACAGCGAAAATCCAACAGATACCATAGTTCTTAAGCATAAGTCAAAGAGAGCACCCACACACACCCCCGCTGAGAGAGAAATAAGAATTTCTATGCATAGTATAAAGAATATGTTGTTGAAGAAGGATTGTGAACCTAATGCTCCGTTTGGTAGGAATGATGGAAAGTAGGAGGGATACACTTTCTATCCTTCAAGGAAGGAAAGTAGGATGGATACACTTTCCTTCCTTCGTGTTTGGCTGAATGGATGAAAAATAAAAATGACTAATTTTTTTTTTTTTGTGCTAGATAAGATTAGGGGTGACAATCGAGTCGTATCGTGGCAGATTCGTGTTAAGTCATTACGGATTTATGTCGAACATTAGTAAAATCTAACTCAACTTATTTAATTAATTGTGTCGTGTCGAGTTACGAGTTGACCTGTTTATTATTATTATTTTTTATTTTTAAAATTATTTTTAAAATTTTTAAATATATATATAAATACATATTTTATCATTGTATTTTTATATGAAATTAATGTATATATAATATATGTATATATTAAAAGATATATAGACAAATAAGATACATCTCAACACAAATAATTAACTTCCATCCACTTTCCTTCCGATTTTGGAGGGATTGATTTTGGTGAGTTGGAAGGAAAGTTAATCCATCCACTTTTCCATCCATCTTACTTTCCTTCCTTACCAAACATGATGTTTTATTTATCCATCCCACTTTCCATCATTCCAACTTTTCATCCTTCCACTTTTTCATCGTACCAAACGGAGCATAAGACTAAGGTGGTGGCTTTCAAATTGCATAACAAGAAAAATGGACCTGCCTCAAAATCTGCCACACACACAAACTCAAAAGAAATTTATGTATTATAGGACCCTATCCCTCTACAGAGTGCTAACTGCTAAGGACTGAACTTACAAATTCAATAAGTCAAAGGCATACTGCCAAGATTGCTTTTCAAGAGTGGCACACCAGAAAAGATTTCCTCACAAAACAAAAACAGGGAGAAAATGGTAATGTCTTCGAACATGGCAGGCACACCAAATTCCACATCAACTTTCTGAATACGGCATCAAAGATTGTTTAATAGTACAGTATGTGACCAAAGTTGACTTCAATGCAAAGACACGCACAGAGAGAGAAGAAGAAATTCTATGCATGACATTAAAATATAGAATGAAAGTATAACTAATCTTTTGTTGGAGGAGGATTGTGAACCTAAGATAAAGGTGGTGACTTACAAATTGCTTTACAAGACATATGAACCCACCTCATAATCTGCCATACACCCCAAAATCACATTCTCGTATCATTAGAAAACCCTCTATTGAGTGCTAAGACCTGAGTTTACAAATTCACCAAGTCAAGGACCTACTATTATTATTGCTTTTCAAGAATCCCACTCCGAAAAAGACTTCCTCACAGACCAAAAAAAATGGTATAGTCTTTGGCAGGCATGCCAAAATTCACATCCACTTGCTGAATACCACATGTCATGCCATCCAAGCTTGTTAATAGGACTATATGTGACTGAAGCTAATCTCAATGCACACACGTGTTGCTTACTCTGGCCAAGCTGCCTCTGATCCATATCAACAAAGAGGACCATTTCAAACCTCCAACAACATTACTGTCGCAAACTTTCTCTCACAGGATAAGTGACTTATACTTTCAACCCCTAACTCTCAAAGAAAATTGTTTAGTATACATCTTATCCTCAAACATACTAAAACCAAAACAGTAAATAGAAGAGAAAGAAGGGAGGTAACCATGGAAAATACAATCAATTGAAACTACGCAATGAGCACAGACATGAATTGTGTGTATGAGAGAGAGAGAGAGAGGTACAAAACAAAAATACAACTGACCGCAAGCTTACTGTTAGGATTTTGGGAGAAAGTAAATTTGTCAAACTACCACAATTACCAACATCATAATTGAGCTTTGTTAACATTAATTTATTTATAAATATTACAAATATGCAAAATGATATTTTCAATATAAATTGTTTTTGTTGTTAAATGTTAACCACCATCCAACCAACATAGTTTCCAAGTCACAGGTCAAACCCATCATGCTGACATAAAAACTATCCTTCTCACACATACTGTAGACTGATATGAGTAAGAAGAAATACAAGCAAACTATGACAAATCAAGTGACACTTGAAGATCAAACATGACAATTTTTTGTTAAAATAAACACTAATAGATAAGCCACTTACCCATTATAGCAGCAAGGACAAAACGATTGTCTAGGCTCCACGTGATCATATTAACACCACGAGGAGTTGGAAGAATTCTCTGACGTGGACCTCCTCGTGGAGGTTGAGGAGGCATTGGTGGTGGTGGAACTTTCAGATGATATGCTCGAGTCCACCGTCCAATCTTCCCCTAAATTTACACGTATATTTTTTAAGAAAAAAAGATAGTGCATTTTAAGTGGAATGTGGACGGTCTGTCCCACTCTAATCAAGTCAAATCAAGGCCACTGGAATCATGAAAAGGAAAGTGCAAATGGAAAGCTTATATCCTCACCCTTCCCCTTCCCCTTCCCTCCACCCACCCAAAAAAAAAAAGAGCCCAAACAAAAAATGTCCACTCACAGACAACCAGCATTTTCACAGACCCAGAAGAGTGAAGACAGCATAAGAAAAGCTCACATATAATCTACGTGTTCTTGGTATCCAAATAATTGCACTGCCATCGCGAGAACAGGTAACGATATTGTCATGGTTAAACCTGAAAACAAAAGTAGTGATATAAATGCATCTATATTCTCAAACATGTGCAAAATAAGATACAAACCAAGTCAAACCAAACTAAGTCTTATGTCCCAATCATTTAGGGTCGGCTATATGAGTATGTCTTCGCCATTCATTTTGATCATGCACTATACGCTCATTGAAGTTAAATATTTTCATATTTTTCCTTATTATTTTGTTCAATGTTAATTTAGGTCTACCCCTACTTATAGTACCATTAAGAGAGATTATCACACTTTTTTGAACTGGTGCTTCTATCGGCCTCCGTTGAACATGACCAAATCATCTTAATCTATTTTCTCTTAACTTATGCTTAATTTGAGCTAATCCTACCATTTCTCTAATACGGTTATTTTTTATTCTTTCCTTTCTAGTTTTTCCACACATTCACCTTAGCATTCTCATTTCTGCTACACTCATTTTGTCACTATATTGTTTCCTAGTTATCCAACATTTTGTCCCATACAACATTGTTGTCCTTATAACTGTTCGATAAAACTTACCTTTCAATTTTATTGGTATCCTCCTATCACATAATATGCTAGAAGTTTACCTTCACTTAAGTCAACCTACGTTGATTCTATGAGTTACATCATCTCCAATCTCTCCATCATTTTTAATGATCGATCCTAGATATCTAAATTATTTACTAGTTGATATTTCTTAATTTTCAATCTTGACTTTTTCACTATGTCTACTTTTTTTATTACTAAAATTGCATTGAATATATTCAATCTTACTCCTACCTATTTTAAACTCTTTCGACTCGAATGTCTCTCTCCAAATTTTTAACTTATTGTTAATCCCCCTTCGAGTTTCATCGACTAATACAATATCATCTAGAAATATCATACACCGTGAGCCATCATCTTGAATGTGCCTAGTGAGTTCATCCATGATTAGAGCGAATAGGTATGGATTTAGGGCCGATCCTTAGTGTAATCCCACCGTGATTGAAAATTCTTTACTTTCTCTCACGGAAGACCTAATTGTAGTCATAGTCCCGTCATACATGTCATTTATCACCTCAATATACCTATTCGTCACTCATTTTCTCTCAAGCACCCTCCATATCATACGCCTTTTCTAGATCTATAAATACCATAAGAAAATTTTTCTTCTTATCTCTATACTTTTCTATGAGTGTCCTCAATAAATATATAACCTTCATAGTTGATCTACCCGGCATAAACCCAAACTAATTTTCCGACACTGTAGTCTCAACTCTTAGGCGCCGTTTAATAACTATTTCCCATAATTTTATTGTATGGCTCATCAATTTTATCCCTTTATAATTATTACAATTTTGAATATCTCCTTTATTTTTATAGATAGGTACTAAAATACTCTTTATCCATTCATCGGGCATTTTCCTAATAACAATAATTCTATTGAATAATTTCGTTAACCACGACACCCTCTCATTCTCAAAGCACTTCTAAACCTCAATTGGAATCTCATCCGGTCCTAAAGTCTTCCCCAATTTCATTTTCTTCAATGCAAACTCTACCTCCAAATTCTTTATTCTACGAAAGAAAGTTTCATGGATCTTACTATTTTCTATCTCTTCTAGGTTTTCTAAGTGATTTTCGTTTAATAGTTTTTCAAAATAGTCTTTCCACCGATCATTTATTTCCTCATCTTTAACTAAAACTTTTGAGTCATCGCCCTTGATGCACTTAACTTGGTTAAAGTCTCTTGTTTTCCTTTCTCTAATTTTAGCTAGCTTGTAGATGTCTTTTTTTCCTTCTTTACTATCTAGTTTTTTGTACAACTCATCTTAAGCTTTTAACTTAGCATTCTAACTATCTTTTTAACCTCCTTGTTAACTAATTTATATTTTTAGAAGTTTTCTCTATTTCTATCATTTTACCATCTCTTAAAGGATTCTTTCTTTACTTTAACTATCTCTTGTACGTCGTCATTTCATCACCAAATTTTTTTTCCCACAAGCCCTCTACCCTTTGACTCCCCAAGAGCATCTCTCGAAATTTGTCATCCTACTCCACATAACGTTAGTCTCATCCTCTAGGTTCCATAAGGCCTCTTTAAGCATTCTACTCCTAAATAGTACTATTTTCTCATCTTTTAGATTCCACCATCTCGTTCTTATTTTTCTAATACTTATCCTTACTCTATGTTGCCCTTTAATATATAAATCTAAAATTGTTATCCTATGTTGAGATATTAAGCTTTCTTCCGGGATAACCTTACAGTCTTTACATGTTAATCGGTCCGTTCTTCTACTTAAGAAGTAGTCTACTTGACTTTTGTTTGGTCCGCTCTTAAAGATTATTAGATGTTCTTCTCGTTTTCTAAACAAGGTGTTTGCCACTACAAGATCATATGTCATTGCAAACTCTAAAATACTCTCTCCGACTTCATTTCGATCACCATATCCATAACCACAATGACTCCTCTCATATTGTGTCCTATCTTTTCTTACATGTCCATTGAAATCTCCACCTATGATTATCTTTTTTCCTATAGGCATATATTGAACTAATTCATCCACTTGCTCCCAAAATTACTTTTTAATATATTCTTCTAACCTTACTTGAGGTGCATAAGCACTAATCACATTAATTTATTCTCTCCGACTACAAGTTTAATAGATATAATCTTATCTTCTTTCCTTATAACTGCTACTACGCTTATCTTTTAGGGCTTTATCTACAACTATTTCTACTCCATTTCTTCGTATATCCTTTCCTTTATAATAAATCTTAAATCCTGTATTTTCTATCTCTCTTGCCTTCTCACCTACCCACTTAGTTTCTTGTAAGCATGCTATACTAATTTTCTTCCTGCTCATAGCGTCTACTAATTCCATTGTTTTTCCCGTGAGTGTACCTATGTTTCATGTCTTAATCTAAGTCTATCATCGTGGACTAGCTTCCTTGCCCCCCATGTCCGTCCATGGCACGGAGACCCTTGCCCATTTATCACCGCACCCGGGCGCTGATGAGGCGCCCCTAACTTATTTGTCGAAACACCCCGAGGCAGGCGCAACGCCCCTAATTGATTTTTCGAAACGCCCCGAGCCAAGCGCAACGCGTCACTTATGGAGAACAACGTAAGATACAGCTACTTGTAAAAGCAAAAAGAAGAATAGACGAGGTACAATCTTGCTTTTCTCAGAATGTATCAAAACGCACCATGTACTCTTGAATTTTGGAATATTATCTTCCTTCGAGGCATCAGACGTAGAAAATCTAGATGCCACGGCACAGCCACTGCACAATCAGGCAGCCTCATTTATCAGAATAGAAAATCAAATTCAGAAAAACTTTGAGAAAACCTTTACATACTAACCTAAATTGCACATAGTTGACATCATTCTCATGGCCAGCTAAAATATCCATCTCATGATTAGGTTGCTCTGAGTCATCAGGGTTGGATTTACAAGCATTCCAAACCTGCAAGTCTCTAGCTCTCCATAAGGACACATTAAGAAATATATAACTGATACAAATCCAAAGCATCAAGGTTTGCACAAAAAAAACACTTCCACAGAAAACAAAAAAAATGGGGTGCTTAAAAAAATAAGAGCACATAATCAGATATACCCTTGCAAGAGTATCTGAGCTACCAGTGACAAAGACAGTTCCGCTAGCATTGAATGCACAACAGAAGATCTGATGGCCCTGTTGACCACTACTCGACGACGGCACATTGTTCTTCCCTACACCATCCAAAGAATCTGTAATTAAGAGTGTTCACCAACTATTCAGTCAAGCAATAACCAATTCATATACAAGCAGCCACTAACCAGCTAAAGATTCTGAAGGTTTAGGCACGTATATCCGTGGACTGAAGGGGGAGTGCCTGACATCCCAAATTCTACAGGTCCCATCATCAGATGACCTACAGAAAAGAAAGGGAAAAAAATAGACTTACAAGTTACGAAGCAAAAAGGAGTAACATTGGTTGTTACTACAACAAAACAGGCGCATTTCTTTTTTTAAGAGACCAAAGATGCACTGCAAATAAAGCTACAATAAGAAAAAATAATTGTGGAAACTTTATATGATTCAAAAAGTTGCTCAAATTGCAAAAGCATAAAAGCAATCAGATAATCGAAAAACAATTCAAAGATAATATGCACTCCAACAAAACAAAATTTACTAGAAACTGAAGCTGATAAATTAATCATACTCAAAGCAACATTGATTGAGAGAGAGAGCCTGAGGGAGCCTCGGTCATTCGGTCTCCCCTCTTGCCGATCGAATCGTGGCTGCGTGGATCACTAGGTCTTTGCAATTGACGTGGGTCCAAGAAAAGAGATAAGGCTTGTGCATGACAGCATCATGCAGAAGAAAAAGAAGAAGAGCAGGTTCAGAGGTGAAGGGGAAGGACTCATGTTGCTACTGTAATCACGGAGATGACTTCAATTATGCAAGTCTTGCTTTCAATTTCTTCTTTTGGTTATAAAATTGCAGATGTATCATATGGGTATTGTGTCAATCTGTTGCGTTAGAGTTATTCAGATGTGGATCTCCAGATTTTCCTTTCTCCTCCTTTTATTCTTTTATTTGTTGATTGATTTCTTCTGGGTTTTCTGTTTGGGGAACACTTCGTCCAACTCAGTTGCGACTCGTACATTCCGAACGAAATGACTCTCAGTTGGGCGGAGTCAATTGAGACTCGGGATTTTTGTGAAATGGGTATCAGTATCAAATCACAGAGGGCCGAGGCAAATACGACTCGGCTGATACTTTAAACCCTGAATAAAACCACTATAACAAGCAATCTTCTCCATTTATTTGCATCTACTATATTTTCAAATACACAATACAAGTACAAACAAATCCTCACGAGAAGAAAAAGTCAGACAGGATATAATTCCAAGGAAATTGCCTTACGATAAGAGTTGGTATACAGAGCTTGGTCTAGGACTAAATGTGATGGCAGTAACAGCTCCAGTATGACCACGCAAAACTGAAATTGGAAGCCCATCAGGTAAGCGCCACTGCCATAAACCAAAGAACAATCAAATAGTGAATGAGTCGAAAAACATAAACGTCTAACTAGTTGACTAGTTGACTAGGAAAGAATCTTACAACTCGGATGATGCAGTCATTTGAAGCAGAAGCCACCAAAGTATTGTTGAAGTTCACAGCCAGGTCAGTTATGTCACCCTTTCAAGCATAAAGTGAGATATGAAGACAAGTGAACCAAAAGTGAAAAGGCATAAAAAAGGAGGACGACAAATGGATGCACTTTAAATATATACTCTAACTTACTTCATGTCCACGGCAACTCGCCAAGCAATATGCAGTTTCCATTGACCAAATTTTTACCAGGCGGTCGTCTGAACCAGTAATAACATATCTCCCAGATCGATCAAATATGGCTGCATGCATGCAAATTATTCTACATGAGCCAATGCCATTACAATTCCTGCCTTTCTAAACGACCTAAAGAATAAAGTCAAAAAGGGTCAAATTGATATCAGCAAAAGCAACCACAGCAAAGGAAGCTGTCACCAACATGTTTCATTAACAAAAATGGGATTTCGAAAAAACTGGCCCTACATTGATAATCCTGGAGCTAAGGACCTATAATGTTCATGCTTTAGGATCTAATATGCTTGGGCATTCCCCAGTAGTTCAATTGAAAGTAACGCTGAGTTTCATGCAGGACTGAGACTGACCATAATAGGAAGCTTTCATATCAATTGCAAATGATTTTTTACAAGTGCACTCCAGAAATACAGACTACATTCACTTAGATATGAGATCACGATATTGTCAATATCACTATTATGAGATGAAAGTCAGGTGAGATTAAGAACCCCAAAGGCCTAAGTTACTCTATGAAGTGCTAAAATAACCTATAAAAAAAATAGGTGATAGTAAGGCACTTTTGATGCATTTACTACATAATATTCACCAGAAAAATAATAAATATAGCCATTCACTTCAAGTTTGAAAAAGAAGGGGAGTGCAGAGGGAACCTTACCACAGTAAACAGCGTTGCGGTGACCCCTAACCCTCCTAATATTTTGCATCTTCTGCACCATGGTAGATGGTTTTGCGATAGCATAACAAGCAGCACGTATAGATGGTGCACGATGGTGTCTTGAGAAGCCACCCCCAACTTCCCTCAAACTTAGCCCATGCACCTGATCAGCTATCATATGAGGCCAACGCATGTAACCAGGAGGGTGATTGACTTCATTTTTTCTCCTAATCTGACTCTCTGGTTAATAATAAAGAATCAGAGAGAGAATATGTTAATGGCAAAAAAAAAAAAAAAAGCAACGATGGAATGAGACAAAAACAAAAGAGGATAAATGTCATATACATCAGAGAAACAGTTTTGCATCCATTCTCTTTTTTCTTTTTAGCTTAGCAGGGTTTATTTTGTCAACGACTTGCCAGATCACAGTACCAAGTATGAAATGTAGTACATGTCGATGTATATAATGCTCAAAGGTTCTAATTTAGTGAACATAGTTATCACATACGTCCCAGAAGTGAAAAATAACCAGTTCCCAAGAGAGTAGGAACAGAAGCTGCATTTAAAGCATTCCCACCAACCACGCCTTGCGAAGGAACAGCTGCACTAAGTATCAGTTGCTGCAGAAGTTTGACCAAGTGATCCTTTTCAATGTGTGGATACCTGTATAAACATAAAATGATGCAAGAATGATCAACCATGCTATTGGAAGAAAAAAAGGGAAAAAGGATAAGGGAAAGATAGTTCAGCATGTCTACATATCTAAATCACTACATTCTGGTAAGTCCTGGAAACAAGAAACATTAATTATTCTTTCAAGAAAATGTCTTCAATTAGTTCATAATAATAGAAGACACCACCCTGTGTTGATCGCACCAATGTGGGCTGCTCATATGGGTGGACTAGGTGAAAGCCCAACCCAAAAAATACTGTAGGAAGTGCCTGCCCTATGAACCCAACCCAACTTCCTTTCTAATTTAGAGTGGAATAAAACATATAATTATTTACTTCTCTGATCAAAATCAGGAGTCATAAATAGCTACATATGATGCACGTGGAAGGCCATGAAAACTTAATGCCAAGACAAAGCCAAAAAAAATCCTAAAAATTGAACATATAAGTTATCTAAACCACATAACAGTTGGACAAAAACAGCAAATGTACTAGATCATTCATAGAAAAAATACTAGAGTGAGCATTGTACAAGGCACATTAAATACCTCTCCACCAGCTTATTGTAACTTAACGGTAAAGACAAGCCATCATCATTTTCATCCCCACTGTGTGCCCCACTCCTTGAATACCAAGCATGATATCTTCTAGGTAGAAGTTGATGTTCCAGAAGTTCATTCCAGAACTGCCCACAAGTCCTCTGACATGGCCCAGCTGATAAGAAATGCATAATCAAAAAGTATACTTCTTTGAGGTCAATATCCATATCAGCCACCATAGGACTTCTCCCTGGATCTGCAAGTTGAGCTCCCCCATTTGCCTTACCGGAAAAACTCAACGACTTCATATTCACAGAAGGCCCACCGCCACTAGGAACATATTTTTGAAGAGCCATGTTTCCTGTAAAATCTAGGAGTTATGACCTAAAAATTGTTAAATTAACGATTTCTTATGGAACACAGCACACCCCACTCAATTTCTCAGTAAGAAAAACCAATCATAGATTAGGATTTTGAAAAGCCAAATGTAAGGTGAGAATTGATGTTCTTCCTTTTCAATTAATATCCAGCAAAAGGCATCACTCATGGCAGAGAAATTCCAATCACGCACACGACAATTGCAGAAATTGCCTAACATTATTTATGGGCTGATATAATTACCATAGTTGTCAAATCGCGTATCAGAAGGCGTATCGTTTTTCAAAAATAGTGTATCGTAAGATACGCGCAATTTTAATTTTTAAATAATTATTAATTATATATATATCACTTTGTAAAAAAGTCATAGACTCATAATAACATAGCATTTCATTAATATTCCACCAACTATTTAAGTTCCCAACATAGTTCAATAATATCAAAATGCAAAGACCTCTAATTCAAACTTCTAACATCAACTGCTTTAACAATCTTAATATTAATCAGGAATTTTGAATTCAATTGAACAACATTAACAATAGACTTTATTTATTTTTTTTAAACCATAACCATTGAAACGACGTTGATTCACTGGCTAGTGATTTAAAAATAAGTCCTAGGGTAAAACGATGTCATTTCAACCCCAAATAACCAAAAATAAAAATAAAAACAGAAACGTCATGTATCGTATTGTATTGTATCGTATGTATCGTATCATGTATCGTACGATACGGTGTAAAAATAATACAGAGACACGATACGTATCATTTTTTCAGGTATAACGTATCGCGTATCGTACGATACTAATAACTATGATAATTACATCCAGACCTACCGTTACTACTGAGGGGAAGAAAGGACGAAAAAATAAAAAACAATGTTACATTGTTGAACAAGTCATTAGATGAATGATTAGGAAAAGGATTCATGGCTGCAAAAAAATCGAGAATCTTTAGTTCTGGAATCCTTTGTTTGGATACATAGAAGTGAGCATTTAAAAATTTTCCTGGGTTTCAAAAAGGGGTTTGAGTGCCCCATGTATACAGATAAATCACTTCAGATCATGGGTCACTTTTCAGATTCTTAACATAGGAAAAGAAAAAAAATTGTATTCAGATATGTTAGCAATTGCCTCCCTCCCTCCCTCTCTCTCACAAGTCACATCAAATATCCACATACATTAAAGGCCCTCTTTTTATTTATTTTTTTCTTTTTAGATCAATTGAATTGATACACATTTGGTAAGTAAGATATCATCCGAATTATTATCCTATTTTATTAACTAAATATTGCACCACCATCTAATTGTAAGTGAAACAGCTTGGTTTTGAGCAAAAAATGCATAACTGAGAAAGATCCAAGCAACAAATTGCTCGAACCTTGGGCTGTAAGAATATGTGTGTGTGTGTGTGTGTGTGTGTGGATTTTAGATCCTCTTATATTTTATCTTTCAACCATGGTAAGGACGACCTCTGCTCATAACTCTCGGGGAATAGAGGCAGGAAGTGCATGAGCTTGAGCTGTCTCAAAAATTTGAAGACATTCTCCACCTAAGATGCCTCAAACGAGAAAAACAAAAGGGTAGAATCCCTGTGCAAAAAAATCAAAAATAATACAAAGACTCCAAAAAGATCAGATCACGAAAGGGACAAAATTTCTAAACAATCAGAGACCTGATAAATTTTCTAAGAGAACCCCCAAACTAGTTTGTCCTAAGAGCTCATTATCTTATATCATCAACCAACAGCAAAAGGTTTTGACCTTAGCTGAAAAAAGCATCTATACAGCCACGCATATGCAGATGAAGAGCTATGCGTGCATTACACAATCAGTGGTGAAGTCACAGGAAAAAAAAAAAGATACATATATAATTATTAAATTCAAGCGATTCAAGCCTCAAATACATTGCAAAAAAGAATGAAACGAAAGAATACTGAAACACAGTGGGTAAACAATATTGCACCTTTTAAATGCCCGGAGCTAGTTGATCAGACAGGCAATAATCGAAAACCAGAAACTAGCCCACGAGGGTCCAAGACCCTGATCGACCATACCAATAAGCATTCCACTGTAACCTAAAAAAAACCCCAAAATTCGAGTCATTCGCACTTCACAAATATATTGAAAAAACATATAAACAATTAAAAACACTAAAAAGACTCACTCTTGGAACCAATCAACCACATGCAAAAAGCCCTATTGAAATTCCATTCCTTTACACAAGAAAACAAACAAGAAGCAAGGTTTTGATTGAAAGATTCATGAATACCTGCAATGAAGTGTTGTTGAAGAATATACCGTCGAGCTCGATATGCCGACTGAAACTACTGCAACAGAATGGGGATCGAGAAACAGACTGGTTCGAAGAATTTTAGAGGGAGAAGAAAGAGAGAATATGAATCTTTAGAGATAAAGAAAATACAGAACACGAATAGAGGAATTTAGATATATTGGAGGGAGCTCTGATTTTTCGATTCGCACTCTGTAGGAGTTGGCTTTCTAAGAGAGAGAGAGAGAGAGGCGAAGAAAAAACTGTAGAGAGAGAATGGTTGAAGGAAGCGTTTTGAATCTTTACGCCCACTCCTTAAAGATGCTTCGTTGGGGTTAAAAATAAAAAAACAAATACAACAATACGGATAATTTGGGAATTGTCTTCTACGCACGGATGAAACGCGTGTGCTCCGGTTAATGGCGAATGAACTGAATTTTTCCTGAGGATAATATACCTCATACTTATATTACGAATTATTTATTCATTTATCCTTTTTTTAAAATTTATATGATATTTGACCCGTCTTTTAAATTTATTTATCAAATTATCCTTTTTCAATCAAGAGTGTGTTAAACAAGCACAACTTCAATAAAAAACATTTTTCAAAAATATAACTTAGTTAAAAAATGTATTTTAAAAATATTTTTTTATGACAGATTAAAATTTTAAAATCGTATTTTTTGAGATATGCTTTTAAAAAATATAATAGTTTGAGAAATAAGTTTAAAAATACAGTAAAATTATATATGATTTTTAAAATTGGTAAATGAATTAAAAAAAATACCTTCTTTATATTAACTATTGAGCCCCAATTTTTTTCTTATATACATTTTTTTGTCTAGTCAAATGATTATAACTCGGTAATTGTAGACATTTGAAAATTATGTATATTTTTTTAAAATATATATATATATTATATATAAAATAAGACATTTCTCTTACTATATACCAACCAAATGAGCCCTAGTTGTACTATACTACTCCATTTGTTGGAAATAATATTTTATCATACTTTTTAATTTCTCAATGTGTTATTAGGAATAAAAAGTTTTGATATTCTATAAAATTAATTAATGACAAATTACAATTGCATTGTTTCTAGTTTTTAACAATTGTAAAGTAGACACTAGTGATTTTTTAAAATTATATTGCATTCTTTTTATTTTGAATTTGTCTAATATAATCTTTTAGCAGCACTACTCATTTTTTTTAAAATATATATTTTTGATCGTCATAGAACCCAAATTCTAAAATAAACAATAAGAAAAATAACCCCATTGTTAGCTAATCCTCATTTCCCAACCCACATCCTTTTCACTACTAGTTGAACTCCATATTCAAATTTAGTTAAAACACTAACTGTCAAAACAAATGCATTTTTTAATAAACAATCCGTCCGTACGTGATTTCCGATAATACATCGCTTTGTATATAATCTTTGCATGAGCTTCTTTATCTCCATCTGCAATTTGGCCAAAATCTAAGTGCCAAAATTAATTTAGATTGTGTAAAGGAAAAATATTTTATAGATATTAACTTTTTCCCCATTTCAAGTAACACACAAATAAATATGACAGTTACCAGCAAAAAAAAAAAAGAGAAGTAAATATGATAGTGGTAGTAGGCCCACGAAAAAGAATATAGGATAGCAAAAGAATATCTATTGTGGCTGCTGGGATTCGAGCCCAGGTCTCCACGGCCACAACGTGGAATTCTTACCACTAAACTACAGCCACAGTTGCTTATATATTCTGCATAAAATGTTAATATAATAAAACTTTCGATTAACTTTTAACAATTACTCCCTCTTGGGAGTGATTTAGTGATTCCTCTGCAGAACGGAGTCAACACTTCTCATACTCCTAAGAGTTAATTATTTTTGTTCCTTAGAGAACATGTTTTAATCTTATTTGAACTACAGTGACCAATATCCAAACTTGAGGGAATAATTAGCATAAATCTAAACAGTCTATAACTAAAAAAAAAGTGTGAATGAACTAATTTTTTTACCATCGTCCTTCAAAATAGATGCAGATTCTCTTGGTATCCTCTCTTTCTAAAATTTGGGCAAACTTTGCTTATGGTACAATACAGTTTATCAATTGTTAAGGGTATATGCAACTAATTCTTAGAAATTCCTTGCTTTTACAGGAGCACAAAGGCTCTGCACTAAATTCACAAAAATTGCCTTTTTCTTAGTGATCATTTTCAGACATATCAAGAAGTCTACGGTATTGAAAAGCATTTTTTTTTTGGTATCGTAACGCTATTATAAGTTTTGTGATTTTTTTTATAATTTTTGAGAATCATTTACAAGTTTTAAGGGTTGTTTATAATTTTGGAGGGTCATTTATAACTTTTGAGGATACTTATAAATGACTTACAAAAATTGTAACTTGAACCATAAAGTTGTAAAAAAAATTTATCGTAAATAAACCTAAAAACTTGTATCTCAACCCACAAAACTTACAAAATTTGATGGTACAATACCGAATTTTTTGTTCAGTATCGTAGTCGACTACTACATAATAAGAATTGACATGTATACCACTACCTAACAAACCCATAAGTTATAGGATAATTTTCAGTATAAAAAAAAATTGGTACCGTATCAAAAATTATTATTTTTTTAGGTCTAAAAGGGAAGTTACAAGGAGTTCATTACTTGGAACTCAATTAAAAAAACAAACACAACAAGCAAAACAGTAACAACTCAACGTGAAAAACAAAATAAAACTCCAATGGGTCTCCACCAAATAGACCCAACATAATGCTCTTATTGTTTTATTTTTTTTCCCCTAGATAAGTAA
The DNA here is from genome assembly GCA_951799425.1 of Ilex aquifolium. Taxonomy (NCBI): domain Eukaryota; kingdom Viridiplantae; phylum Streptophyta; class Magnoliopsida; order Aquifoliales; family Aquifoliaceae; genus Ilex; species Ilex aquifolium. Next base: position 1,903,124 of record OX637397.1, on the reverse strand, counting down.
ACCACACAAAGGTTAAAATATTATGGGTTGCAAAACAATATATTAGTAATGCTAGTGCTGAGAATTGTATACATATTGCGGAAGTATATGATCAAAAATAAACTTTATTCGTTTTAATCCTAAAAACCGTTTGAAGATGTTTCACGTACTTTAGAATCTGAAAAATCGTCTTTTCTTCGATTGCTCGAGCAATATGGTGTTGTTACACAATAGGAATCAATACCGAGTTTCCACAACTCAAAAGTCTTTCAATGTTATGTAGGGAGAGAGAGAGAGAGAGAAATAAAGTAGGAAACTTTAACATTTAATTATTTATGAGAGATATTTCATCTATTGGATTGTCTTGGGTTTATATAGGCAACCAATAGGTGTCATTAAGAGAAACATCTTATAGAGACATATTTATCAGACATGTATTTTCATATTTTTGGTGGTAAAAGACACCTCTAAAAGACATGTTCATTTGAGAATTCTTTAATTTGGGTCAACCCACCATAGACGCCCGGTTCGGGTTCATGACCCAACCAATATCTAACAGCTAGTAACAAAAAAACCAAAGTGACATATGTAAGAGACAAATCAAAGCAAAATTTAAAAAGCAGATTTTATAAACTGTAAAACAGATATAGTTTTTGAAAGCAATGTCTGAAAAAAGATACTATGGTGGAGACTTGTAGCAATCTGAGAGTTTATGCAATGCCACAGAAGAGAATACAAGAAAACCCATCCTATTTTGGTGCCTATCATATGTCATCTAGGAAAAAAGGTTTGGTTTAACAAGCATACAATCAGAGGTGTAAATTGTCCAAAATTAAACCAATGGTTTTCACAGAATCAGTCTCAAAACAAATTGAACATTGCTACAAGTTATTGATTTTTAAGTAAAGAACACTAAAACGAAAGTACGTTTTCATAAAATAATCTCAGTCCCCCTAAAAACCACTGAAATTTCTACAGGAACTGACTCCTATCCTAATTCAATAACCTTTTATGTTGCTACAGTATGGGAATCTATGTCACGGGAGTGAGTCGAGTGACAACATAATATCATGTTCTTTATATGTGGAGTTTGGGCGATGCAATTGCGATACACTCCCTAGGAGAGAAGAGAGACTAATTTTGCTTGGACTTGTAAACAAAAAGGAAAAAGATGTTCTTGTATTCAGTAGTAACATATCAACCAGATTCTGGACTATCGTACTCCAATCCAATCTTACGCAGAAGGTACCATAGTTCTGCAAACAAAGTCGACCAAAGATCCTACCAGTAAAAGCCAGAAACCAATCTTTAATATCAAATTTATTTTTAGAGGAAAAAAACTGTACTGATAAGCTTAACAAATGTAGTTAGAATTAAAGATTCACCTAATAATGATGAATGCATACACATTCACCACTGTGATTTGGTGGGCAAAACCAGGGAAAAACCATAGGATCAACAATTGCATATAAGATTCCTCAAGTGAGAGACTGCAAGATGAACTATGCCATGTGCAATTCTAAAGGGAATTACAAGTCCAATTAACAACAAAATCCTGCAGTCGCTTCCAGATTACCTAAGCTGACATGTACAACTGAAACACGCGTAGAATTTACTGGAGTACTTTTGACAAAATTCAGAAAAGAGGACTAAGTATAAGACATGAATCCAGATTTAGGATGCTTCGTTGAAATCCTATAATTGGAATTTCCAAGCAGAAATAGAATATATTGGTGTTCCCTTCCAGCCAATCGTTAGGCTTTTCCCATCAATGCCAAGTGTGCAAGAACTTCCACAAGCAAAGTTATTAAGCAGCAAATGTGCTTGATACAGGGATGAAGTGATCAGATCTATCTCCACCATCCCAAATCTGGCAAAAAAAGCCCCCCAAACCTTAATATTCACGGGTCGAATTATCCTTTCCTCTCCCTCAGCAGCCACGATGTTCCTTATCACCTGACTAAGGTATATTGATTCTACCATCATTCTATTTGTTTCATCATGATGCATAACATCTTCCAGAGAATCAAAAAATGCACCATAGAAGAAAAGAGCTTCGAGGAAACGGTTAACAAAAACTGGAGAATTAAGTTTTGCCTCAGGTTCAATGACAACCATTACACAAGGATTAATGTTTCTCATCACCCTCATCAAACACTCCAACCTATCTGGCCTACGAATCATGGTATATAATACATATGGTGCGTAGACTGCAACCGCTTCCTCAGCATCCAGCTCAAATTGTCCTTCATTGAGATCTAGCATGTCTGCTACCATGACTACATTAAAGGAGAATGATAAGTTCATGGACTGGGCAAAACTCATCAATCGCTTACCTGTCTCCTCAATTTTTGATTTTGATCTGGTTCCAATAGCAGTTATCTTGAGATGCTCAAGGGGATAGTCGACTCGAGCTGCAAGACCTTGCATCAAAACCGTACATTGCGTCCCACCCCTGATCTCAAGGTCAATTATATGGACCTTTTGTGCCTCTCCTACATTCTCGATTATTGCTTGCACTGCACTGAATTGACTAACCTTAATAAAGGGTATCTTTTGGAAATAAGCAATGAGAGCAGCGTCTGGGCTCATCATTGCCTCTAGAACATCTGATGATTGGTTCTTTCCCAAATCATCCGATGTGGCTCCTCCTATTTCTCGATCAATCTTTTCTAGAAGAGCTTCAAAAAAATAATATACTATTCTTTGAACAGGACTCCCTCTATTGAGATATGAGGCATTAAAAAGGTTAATTAGCATGCTGGCATGTTCATACTGTTGCTGGCCTACTTTCTCAGCTGAAGCTAGAAGACACTGGACGAGTTCCATGTCTTTAACTTCCTCATCAGAAAGGCCTAGAACTGAACTAGAATAGAAATGGTCAAGCCCAAAGAATTCATCAGATGCTTGTGAATAGCATTGGATGAACTTTTCTCCAGCTAACCTTAGAATTTCATCAGTTGATAATTTTTGGCCACTCAACTTAGTGCATTCTATGTCATAATTTGGCATCTTTACCTTTTCTCCATCCAACCGATTGAATCCCCTTCCATAGCTATTAAGAATCTTAAGTGCTGGTGAAGGACCCATGATTCGCTTTTCTTCCTTAGGTTCACATGATTGAAATGGTGGAGAGGCAGTATCAGTATATAAATCATCTAAACGACCACAAACAGAAAATAATTCTACCTGTAGTTCTTGTTGATACTGATCTCGCAGAAGTTCTTCCACAGCTGTGTTGTCTTGACACTGTCCAAGCTCAAACCTTGGCAAATTGATGTTCCCTGATTCCAACAATTCATCTGCTCCGCACAAATGAGTTTGTTTTGCAATTTCCCCACCTACCACACTGCTGTAATCCTCACAAGAACTATTCTTGTCAGGATCAACACCAAAATCAACTTGCTGTATGGTGAACATTTCACTCATCACCTCAAGAACAAAACCACCCCTAAATGTTTTCACAAGACAGTTACTCAATTCTTAAGGGAATATGCTACTAATCCTACAGATATAAGAAGACCCAGTTTTTTCACAACAGTACAAAGGCTATGAACTAAATTACAAAAAATTAGTTTTCTCACAGTGAGCAGTCTCTAGCATAAGTAATAAGAATTGACATATTCTGTTATTTTGGTTCAATCATTAGGGGTGTCCGAGCCAACTTACGCGCACCTCGACTAATTCTTTTCCGGTCTAAGCAGACCATCCCTGCCGTGACTAGGGTATTCATGATCTGGTCTAATTTTACAGTTCATCTTTGTTACCATTTGAACTACTCGTTGGTTAAATAATTGAAATATTCGATTACCCAACAAAACCATAAGGTAAAGCATTGACTGCCATGTGTTCGATGTTATCGCTTCAGTGAAAAATTGTGCCAAGATATTATAAGGTCATTATAGATTCCGCCTGCATGGTACACCTAGTAATTGTAAAATCCTTTGTAAATTTCTCAAATGATACAAACAACCATTGAAATCCAAACAAGTATTGACATATGAATACGACGGTCCAGTTGATATTTTCTTCCCAGCTTGAGAGTAAAGACAGAGAGAAGAAAACAATACACTTGAAGATTATAATAATAAGAGTCACCTAAAACCCGTTCCAACAAGATTGTTATAAAGAACTAAACCCAAACGTGGATTTTATGCACAAAATAAAATAAAATATTCGTGTAGATGAATTAAATTCAAGAGAGGACCAATTGATGAACAAGAATGAAGTTAATTCACCATGGCTTGAAGGATGAAATGTAGTTATGAACCCATGAGTACAACTTGTCCTTGAAAATCGACTTGCAAGGGAAAAGTGTACACATCTAATCTTATTTTTAACCGACCTGATAACCACGCTCCTATAGCCAATGTCTACAGCGGCACATTCTATCGACAATGACTCAATGGTAGTCATTTCCCTTTAGCGGCCATTGAGCACTATATTCATTCAAAATATTAAATCATCTTAATTCAGCTTATAAGTCACCCCTTCCAAGACTCGACCATAGAGAACAGTGTGACAAAGAACCACAACTCATACTGCGTTCAATCCAATACTTGACACTGGACATAATGGATAGCTCTAATATCAATTGTTATGAACCCATGAGTAAAACTTTACGTTGCAACTGAAAATCGACTTGCAATGAAATTTTGCTAATTTTATTTTAAACCGATATGAGATCGTAAAAGATATCAATAGACCCACTTTGCTCACTTTTTCTTCTCGTGCGTAAATTATTTCCAATAGAATTCTTATATGTATAAAGTTTTTATTTTTATTATTTTTAGAATAAATGACTATAAATAAATCAAACTATAATTTATAACTCTCCATTAATTCACCAATATTTTTCGTGGATACCATACTTTTGGAAATGGTAAGGCTCCCTCGATAGTAACATGCTATAATCTTTTTAGAAGAATTAGTTCGCCTAATTGACAACAAGTCGGCTCGTCAACCAGATGATGCGAGCAATGCATAGTTGACTTTTTGTTTTTAAAAAAAAAAAGATAATCTGCTTAATAATCAAATTGTAGTATACAAGAAATGCAGTGCCGGCCTAACCTTTAGGCCACTTAGGCCATTGCCTTGAACCTCAAATTGGAAAAAAAATTTGGGACCCTAAAATAAAATAAACAATAATATATAATTAAAATTTTAGTGCTAACTTTAAACAAAATTCATTATTTATCTAATCTATTTGGCCCTCAAATTAAGTGCAACTAGTATTATTGTAAAATTTTAGAACTTCTTTCAAAAAAATTTAGGGCCCTAAAGTTCAACTTATTTTTTTATCTCACTTGATATTTATATTATATATATTATCATTTTGCAGTCTTATTATTAAAATCAATTGTTTATTGTATAATAGGTACGAATAGTAATTTTACATTTGTATAAATTAAATTTGAGGTCATTTTTTAATAACTTTGTTTACAATGCACAAGATGACTATAAAATAGAGTGAGCAGAAGTAGTGCACTATCTATTTTTTTTATTTAAAAATAGCTATTTTTCTCTATGATATCTAACAATTAGGAGTAATCCGTGCCTGAAAGTGAGATGCAACGTAAGTGAGAAGTGATGGATTTAGGGAAAAAAATTCCATTTGAATGGTTTTGAGAGAGATATTGGTGGGTGTTAAATAAGTCTATTTAAGACCGTCAGATGAGCTTATTGAAACATATCATTTTTTATATTATAGATGTCTCATTTATTTTAAGATTACTCAACTTGTATAAATTCCTATTTTTATATACATTTAGAAAAAAAATTATTTTACTAGTCAAACTAATTTTCAATCATGTTTCTCTTTTATCTTAAACAAATAGTATGTATCATTGTATTTTTATTTGTAAAATTTAAATTTAAAATCTTAATTAGTATGTTATATCAGAAAAAGGCAAAACAAATAATTTGTAAATAAACATATTTTAATAAGTATCTAATATTACTATTATTACTAAATAAATATTTATAGGGCTTCATATAACATTTTCGCCTAGGGCCCCAAATTAGGTTGGGCCGCCCCGGAAGAAATGGATTTATCAAGTCACATATTTCAAGTTTGGGATAAAAGAATGGGGATCATATTTAGCACACTTTGTCCGTCACGCCTCATTATTCGATAATTCTTTCAACTTGTCGCTTAGGACACCATCTCACTCTATTGGAAAAGAAAGAAACGGTTGTAAATGACTCAAAATATAGTAAATTTATTTTTGATTTCTTTAAAAGTATGTATAATTAAATTTATGTCGTGTCAGATTAGTTTCATTAATAACTAGTATATAAATTATATTTAAATGGTGTTTAATTGTATCGACGAAAAATTTAATGAAAACTATATGTTTACTACCTAAACTCATCAATATTTAACACAAACTTATAAACTCCGTGTCCAATTTTACGTGATATTCACAAATAATGTCTAGAATTGTCCGGCCTACTCTATGACTACGACAAATGTCACCATTTGTTATGTTATACTTCACCAGAGTTCATAATCATTCCCAAACATGAATTTTTCTGTGGCTGGTTTTAAGTTAAATCATTCTGTGTCAACCATATTTCTGGGATATTGTACCCCAATCCAAGCTCAAGCAGATGGAATATATGCATTCCTAATGCTTGCACTTCATTAGATCTGCACACTGAGTCCACCAAAGGCAGTACCAAAAAATGCTAGAAACCACTCCCTTTAATATCAAAATTAATATTCCAAGGAAAAAATTACACTGAGAAGCTTAACAAGCATAGTTAGAATCAAAGATATCCAACAATGATGAACATATACACATAGTATTACCATTCGGGCATGTGCAAAACAGGCAAAAACATACGATCGTCAATTACAAATGAGAATGAGATTACTTAGGTGCGACTCAACTCAAATAGGAATCGGCTCTGTACTGTTCTGCAGGAATTTAGAATTCCGAATAACCACAAAGTCCTGCAATCGCTTCCAGCTTATCCAAGCTGACATGTACATCTGAAAATGCGTAGAATCCATTAGAGTACTTCCTACAAAATTTAGAAAAGATGACTAAATGGAATACTTGAATCCAAATTAATGACTCATTGGAATTTCCAAGCAGAAAGAGAAAACATTGGTGTTCCCTTCCACCCAATTATTAGGCTCTTCCCATGGAGGTCAAGTGTGCAAGAATTGCCACAAGAAAAGTTCTTAAGCAACAAATTTGCTTGATACAGGGATGGCGTGCTCAGATCTATCTTCACCGTACCAAATCTGGCAAAAAATGAGCTCCAAATGTTACTATTCACATGTGGAGTTGTCCTCTCCTCTCCCTCTGCTGCCACAACGTCTCGTATTGCCTGACTAAGGTATACTGATTCTGTAACCATTCTATTTGGTTCATCGTGATACATACAATCTCCCAGAGAATCGAAAAATGCTCCATAGAAGAAAAGAGCTTCCAGGAAACGGTGAACAAAGACCGGTGAATTAAGGTTTGCCTCAACTTCAATGACAAGACAACCATCACACAAGGATTAATGTTTTTCATCACTTTCATCAAACACTCCAACCTATCTGGCTTTTGAATCATGCCATTTAGTACATATGGTGAGTAGACAGCAACTACTTCCTTAGCATCCAACTTAAAGAGGTCTTCATTGAGATCTAGCATGTCTGCTACCATGACTACATTAAAAGAGAATGGTAAGTTCATGGACTGGGCAAAACTCATCAATCGCTTACCAGTCTCCTCAATTTTTGGTTTTGATCTGGTTCCAATAGCAGTTATCTTGAGATGCTCAAGGGGAATGTCACTTCGAGCTGCAAGAGCTTGCATCAAAATCGTACATTGTGTCCCACCCCTGATCTCAAGGTCAATTATATGGACCTTTTTCGCCTCTCCTACATTCTCTTGCTTGCATGATCAAACTGTTGCTGGCCTACTTTCTCGGCTGAAGCTAGAAGATTCTGGACAAGTCCCACGTCTTTAACCTCCTCATCAGAAAGGCTTAGAACTGAACTAGCATACGAATGGCTAAGCACAGAGAACTCATCAATTGTTTCAGAATAGGATTGGATGAACTTTTCTCCAGCTAACCGTAAAATTGCATCAGTTGATAATTAGCAGCCACTCACATTCGTGCATGCTGTATCGAAATTTGGCACCATCATCTTTGCTCCATTCAACAGTCAAGTATCTTCACCGACTGTGATGGAAGTACGATTGAATTTTCTCTCTTAGTTTCGAGATCCTCCAAATTTTGAGATTGGCTGCTGTCTAGCTTTGAAATTTCTTCGTCACGCGACGGAAATGGAGGAGAGACAATATCAAAATATGAATCATCTAAGCAAACCAAATCGAAAAACAGTTTTACCTGTTGTTCTTGTTGATATCCAATGTTCCCTCCTACCCCACTGCCAAAATCCTTTGAAGAGTTATACTTGTCAGGAACACCACATTCAAATTGCTGTATCGCAAACATTTTGCTCATCACCTCAAGAACAAAACCACCCTAAAGGTTTTCACAAGACAGTTTCTCAATTCTGAAGGGAATATGCTACTAATCCTATATCTATTAATTGCAATGTGTTCGATGTTATGTCTCAGTCAAATACCAAGCAATTATAGGACATAATAGATGCCGTCTGCATCAGATACATTATAAAAGTCTTTGTACATTTTTAAAATGGTACAAACAACCATTGGAATCCAAACAGGTCCAGACATTTGAATGACGACGGCCTAGTTAAGATTTTCTGCCGAACTTGAGAGAGAAGAAAACAAAGCACTTGAAGATAACAGTAAGAGTCTCCTAAAAGGCTAAGACCCTTTCCAACCTGATTTTGCTGAAGATGAAACTAAACACAAATGAGGGTTTTACACAAAAATAAAAATAAAAATTGCTAAAGATAAATAATTAAAGAGAGTACCAATTCTTTTTTTTTTTTTTTTTGTTTCAATGGTCGGAGATGTTCAGGTCAGCTTACGTATAACTCGATTAATTCAGAAATAAATCCCTCATGACTTGATCTCAAGGGGTTGTCAAAATTTGAATTCAAGACGCTGAATTTTTTGAGTTTTCAACTCGTGTCTATTATCACTTGAACTACTTTTTGAGATTAAGGGAGTACCAATTCATGAATAAGAATAATGTTATCAACAAGCAGTTGGCCTAGTGAATAAAAATTCTGATTTTCTTGCTCTATGAAGTTGGTATGGTCGGGTCCCTATATAGTTATGTAGTGTTGATGAACAATACTTGTTAATGAAAATGTTGAAAGACCTATTTTCATATTCATTCTCAGTACCAAAAAAAAAATAAGAAAGACGTTAATTCAACAGCCACTGTTTGAAGGATGAGAGGTCAATAGACCCATCTCGGATCTCTGAAGATAAAAGGATGGCTGTGGCTTCCGAAGAAATCAGAAGGCTTTTTTTCATAACCATGTCTGGATCATACATTACTGGTTCTGTCGCTACCCACTTCAAGTGCCTCACTCTTTCCCCCATTCCCACAGTTACTTTATCCACGTAATATAAAAAAGTGAGATTCATCTACTCATTTTTTTTTGAGTTTTGTATTTTGTGTACGCAATTCTAGTCGAAACTCATTCAAGTCTGTTATGAATTCAGTCAAGGCAACTGAGTTAACTGTAAATTACATCTGCTCAACAGATTTGTATCCGAGTCTATACCCATTCGAGGGAGACTTGTTCATTTAGTGGAACATATATCGTTATTGATTGGAAGGGTGTTGAGTTGAATTCGACTCGGCCGGTATTTTCAACCTTGACTTGCCCTTAATGGTAAATATATTTTTTTTCCCCGTAAAAAGGAACCTCTCCAAAACAAGATTACATTATAATGCAGCGTAAACTCTAAATATCTACAATCACCCACTAATCACAAGTATCAATTAAACTCGAAAAACATAAGCAAAAAATAAATTTAAAAGACCAACTGTGCTCTGCACAAAGAACACAAACAATAGCATTGTCTTGCGGTCCATTCAAATTGCCCAAGCTAGGATGTAGAACTTTAAATAGAACTCAGACAAGAGTACTAAATAGAAGGATTATACATTGAATTATGGTCATAGGAATTTCCAAACAGAAAGAGAATACAATGGTGTTCCCTTCCACCCAATCATTAGGCTTTTCCCATCAATGTTAAGTGTGCAAGAACTGCCACAAGGAACATTCCTAAGTAACAGATCTGCTTGATACAAGGATGACAGGCTCAGATCTACCTCCACCATTCCAAACCTGGCAAAAAATGCCTTCCAAACATTAATATTCACGTGTCGAATTGTCCTCTCCTCACTCTCAGTTGCCACAATGTTACGTATGACCTGACCAAAGTATGCCGATTGTAGCATCATTCTGTTTTGCTCATCATGATACATACAAACTTCTAAAGAATCAAAAAGTGCACCATAGAAGAAAAGAGCTTCGATGAAACGGGTAACAAAAACTGGTGAATTATGGTTTGCCTCAATTTCAATGACAACCATTACACAAGGATTAATGTTTCTCATCACTCTCATTAAACACTCCATCCGATCTGGCCGTTGAATCATGGTATTTAATACATACGGGGAGTAAACAGCAACTGCTTCCTCAGCATCTAGCTCAAAGAGGCCCTCATTAAGATTCAGCATGTCTGCTACCATGACTATATTAAAAGAGAATGGTAAGTTCAGGGACCGGGCAAAACACATCAATTGCTTACCTGTTTGTTCAATTTTTAGTTTTGATCCAGTTCCAATAGCAGTTATCTTGAGATGCTCAAGGGGACATTCATCTCGAGCAGCAAGAGCTTGCATCAAAATCGTACATTGCGATCCACCCCTGATCTCAAGGTCAATGATGTGGACCTTTTTAGCCCCTCCTACATTGTCCATTATTGCTTGTATTCCACTGAATTGGCAAATCTGGATGAAGGGCACATTTTGATAAAATGAAATAACAGCGGTGTCTGGGCTCTTAATTCTCTCTACAACATCGCTTTGTTGTTTCTTTCCCAAACCCTTTGATGTGACTCCTACTCTTTCTCGATCAATCTTCTCTCGAAGAGCTTCAGAAAAACAGTATACTATTCTCTGGATAGGATTTTCCCTATTGGAAAATGAGTCACAATACTGGTCGAGAAGCTTACTTGCACGATCAAATTGTTGTTGGCTTACTTTCTCAGTTGAAGCTAGAAGACAGTGGACGAGTTCCACATCTTTAACCTCCCCATCAGAAAGACCTAGAACTGAACTGGCATACGGATGGCTAAGCACAGAGAGTTCATCAATTGTTTGGGAACAAGATTGGATGAACTTTTCTGCAGCTAACTTTATAATTGAATTAGTTGATAATTTTCGGCCACTCACCTCAGTGCATGTTATCTTGTAATTTGGCACCTGTATCTTTTCTGCATTCAACGGGCTTAACCCGCTTCCGTAGCTATTAAGAACCTTAAATGATGGTGAAGAAAATATGATCGACTTTTCTTGCTCAGATTCAAGAACCTCTGAATTTTGAGATGGGATACTGAGAAGCTCGGAAATTTCTTCATCACACGATTGGAATGGTGGAGAGACAATATCTACATATAAATCATCCAAACTACCAAAATTAGACAACGATTGTACCTGATGTTCTCGTTGATATTCACAAAGCAAAAGTTCTTCCTCAGCTGTGTTGTCTTGAGAGAACCCAAGTTCAGACCAATATGCATTGATCTCCCCTGATTCCCGCCAATCTTCTGCTCCATGAACATGAGTTTGTGTTGCAATTATGTTCCCTCCAGCCACACTGCCAAAATCCATTGAAGGGCTATACTCATTAGGAAAACCACCAATATCAAATTGCTCTATTGAATTTGAGGACATGCTCATCACCTCAAGGATAAAAACTTCGCTAAATGTTTTCACAAGACAGTTTCCCAATTTTGAAGGGTATATGCTATTAATCCTAGAGATATAATGATTCCTTACTTTATAGCAGTACAAAGGCTATGGACTAAATTACAAAAAATGTTTTTTTTAATAATTACACCATTTTCTGACATAAGTCGGATGAATTGACTAAATGAAAATCAAATGTAAATCAACATAGTTTATTACCTAAGATATCATAAAATATAACATTCATTGCTTTGTGTTCAATGTTCAACCTCAACACCAACAACTTGCCAAACAATTATTGGTCATTATAGCTGCCGTCTGCACAGGATACATTATATAATTCTTCCTAGACTTTTCAAATGATATTAACAACCACAAGCAAAGACTTCTGAATGACTGCCGTCCAGTTAACATACTCTGCCAAACTTTTAAAGTAAAGACAGAGAGAGAGAAGAAAACAATGCACCTGAATATACTAATAAGAATTCTTCAATACCCATTCCAACAAGGGTTTTCTAAAGATGAAACTAAACTCGAATGATGATTTTACACAGAAAAACACTCGGTGGATAAAGAATTTAAGAATTAAATTTGAGAGAGGTTCAACTCATGAATAAGGATGAAGTCAATTTACCGGCCATCGCTTGAAAGATATGAGGTCCATGGACTAATTGTGCAAATTCTACAGTCACCAACTAATCTGTTGCAAAATTGAAATGGAAACAGTTGGAATCCATATTGCTGATTGGCTGTACATATTTCATTGATGTTTGAAAGGAAAAAAATAAATATAGCTGTTTCCATTCAGTTGGAAACACTAAAATTATAATCTCTAGCTTAGCTGATTTAGACACATCCATATTTCAAATCAATGTTTTCCTCTTCAGTTGTGATGGAACTTCCACCAATGATCAAATGTCACTAATGCAGAGTTGATGACCTCCATTTTCTATCTGCCTGTTGCTCTGGGACACTAATGCATCATAGAGATAGTGGAGCTTGCACCAAGATCATACATTGCACTGGCTTGTCATCCAAAAGTTGACCATATGGACTTTAGTCACCATGGCCACATTCTCTGTGATAGCTTGCATTCCAAATACTTTCCCTTTTTTTCGTTCCCCTTCGGGTCAGTGGCTGGCTACACAACAAAAATTAGCCCTCCAACTTACTGTTAACATGCCAGAAAAAAAAAACAAAGAAATAATAATTATCAGGTTCAACAATCCCAAGTTAATGAGAAAGGATTGCCACGCATAGTTTATATATCTTTCAACAGGAATCTGCATTTAGGAGTGATTGTGATGAAAATAAATACCTGGGTTGATCACTAGGCAACTGCACTAAATCACCTTGGCAATATCTTGTAAGTGGTGTTATCAACTCTTGGTGATCAGACCCTGTTATCTGCAGATGAAAGTGCATTAGTAAAAACAGATAAGAGACTAAAATAGTGCAATTGAAATGGTAGAGAGACGATAACAATTGTACCTGTTGTTCTCGTTGATATTCCGTGAGCAAAAGTTCTTCAGCAGCTGTGTTGTCTTGAGAGAACCAAAGTTTGGGACCAGAATGAATTGATGTCCCCTGATTCACACTGCTCCATTCACATGAGTTCGTTTTTCAGTGTTCCCTCCAACACCCATTGCCAAAATCCTTAGAAGAGTACTCATTATGAACAACACCAAAACCAGATTGCTCGATCGCGAACATTTTGCTCATCCCTCAAGAACAAAAACTTCCCTCAATGTTTCCACAAGACAGTTTCTCAATTCTCAAGGGTATATGTTCTACTCCTACAGATATAACTCTTCCAAATATTTACATTCAGCACAAACGGCTCTGAACAAAATAACGAGAAATTGCTATAGAGTCGTAATTTTCAACCTTACCTTAATTTGGGTTGATAGATTCCAGCACCTAACAAACCGCAAGTTGATTGTAATGTGTTCGATGTTATACCTCAGAGAACAAAGAGCCTTGTCGTCCGATACATGGTATAGTTATTTGTTGATTTTTCAAGTAATACTAACAACATTGAAATCCAAACAGGTATTGACAATTGAATGGCCCCGATCCAGTCAAGATGTTCTGCCGAACTTCGAAGGAAAGATAGAAATAAAAGAAGGCAATGCACTAGAAGATAACAATAATAACCAGAAAGATATGGCACCATCTATAATCTAAAACAGGTCTGGTTTTAAGAAGATCAGTCTCAAATAGACTCATCTAATAGTCACCAACATTCCTCTCAAAACCATTCATATTATACCGTGCATTCAGACACGGATTACCCCTAATTCTATTTATAAACTACAAAAGTATTTCAGATTAATAAAAAATTATTACGTTTTCATTCATAAGTTATCAAGTCCTCTCAATCATGCGCTTTTAAAGTGATTGTTAAACTCTGGATTGAATGTATATTGAGTAAGATTTCGATAGTGCGTAGAGTGATGAGGTTTATAATTCAAAGTCGTTATCCCTTCCATACCCAAAATATCAGTTTTAACTAAGTTTCAACAAATTTTGACAAGATTTTAGGAGGAATTAGGTCAAGGATAATTGGCTGCGATTTCTTGTAGTCATTGGCTTAGTGGCAAATGTCACCTTGCAAATTGAAGATTATTAACTTTGTTTTGGTATTTAATATCTTCATGTAATAAGTTTAAAGACATAAGTTTTATTCAATTCATTTTCTGATTGATGATTTTTTTTTTTTTTTTTTAGGTTTATAAAGTGTTTGGAGGGTCGCATACTTGGTGCAACTAGTGTCGTTATTGGTTTGGATGGTGACAAGTTGGATACGACTCAGTCCTGATACTTTAAACTGTGAGGAACTCTGTAGTAAATGCCACCCTGTTGTTATGTTATACTTCTGCAGAGTTCTGCTTGTTTTTTCCTCTTGACAGTAACCATAGTCATTCCCAAACAACAAGAATGCTACATGGGAGTTAAGTTAAATTAGTTGGCAGGAATTGATTCCAAATTCAATAACCCTAGCCCTTGATACAACATGGAAATTTATCTAAGGAGACTCACTATGACACATTAAGCTCTCAAATTATGTAAAAAATTTCGGGTCATGCAATTAAAGAGACAATAATTCATTCAGTATCAAGAAGTTTTTGATAATATCATTCCCTAATTCAATCTTAAGAAGACAGAACACATGCATTTCTAATACTTGTTGGTTCTGCAGATTGACTCACCCAAATGCAGTACCAATAAAATCCAGAAACCATTCTCTCTAATATCGAATTAATTGTAGAGAAAAAATACGATAAGAAACACCAGAAATATGGTTACAATATAATCATGATGAACATGAACACACTCACCATTTGTGCTTTGGGCAAGTGTGGAACAACAATAGCAAAAAAAAAAACATCTGATCAATCATTTCGTACGAGATTCATTGTGCGACTCAAAGATGAACTGTGCTGTGCACAAAGTCCATGAATTACTCAATCTAGCATGTAGAACTAAATGTGTATTGAATCAAGAGAACTTTAAATAGAACTCAGACAAGAGTACTAAATAGAAGGCTTGAATTCATATTCCAAACGATACATTGAATTATGGTCATAGGAATTTCCAAACAGAAAGAGAATACATTGGTGTTCCTTTCCACCCAATAATTAGACTTTTCCCATCAATGTCAAGTGTGCAAGAACTGCCACAAGCAACGTTCCTGAGTAACAGATCTGCTTGATACAAGGATGACAGGCTCAGATCTACTTCCATCATTCCAAACCTGGCAAAAAATGCCTTCCAAACATTAATATTCACGTGTCGAATTGTCCTCTCCTCACTCTCAGCTGCCACAATGTTACATACGGCCTGAGCAAAGAGTGTCAATTGTAACATCATTCTGTTTTGCTCGTCATGATACATACAAACTTCTAAAGAATCAAAAAGTGCACCATAGTAGAAAAGAGTTTCGATGAAACGGGTAACAAAAACTGGTGAATTATGGTTTGACTCAATTTCAATGACAACCATTACACAAGGATTAATGTTTCTCATCACTCTCATCAAACACTCCATCTGATCTGGCCTTTGAATCATGGTATTTAATATATATGGGGAGTAAACAGCAACTGCTTCCTCGGCATCTAGCTCAAAGAGGTCCTCATTAAGATCCAGCATGTCTGCTACCATGACTATGTTAAAAGAAAATGGTAAGTTCATGGACCGGGCAAAACTCATCAATTGCTTACCTGTTTGCTCAATTTTTGGTTTTGATCTAGTTCCAATAGCAGTTATCTTGAGATGCTCAAGAGGACAATCATCTCGAGCAGCAAGAGCTTGCATCAAAATCGTACATTGCGATACACCCCTGATCTCAAGGTCAATTATGTGGACCTTTTTGGCCCCTCCTACATTGTCTATTATTGCTTGTATTCCACTGTATTGGCAAATCTGGATGAAGGGCACACTTTGATAAAATGAAATAATGCTGGTGTCTGGGCTCTTAAGTCTCTCTACAATATCATATTGTTGTTTCTTTCCCCAACCCTTTGATGTGACGACTCCTGTTTCTCGATCAATCTTCTCTCGAAGAGCTTCAGAAAAACAGTACACTATTCTCTGGATAGGATTTTCTCTATTGGAAAATGAGTCATTATAATGGTTGAGAAGCTTACTTGCACGATCAAATTGTTGTTGGCTTACTTTCTCAGTTGAAGCTAGAAGACAGTGGACAAGTTCCACATCTTTAACCTCCTCCTCAGAAAGACCTAGAACTGAACTGGCATATGGATGGCTAAGCACAGAGAGGTCATCAATTGTTTGGGAACAAGATTGGATGAACTTTTCTGCCGCTAACTTTATAATTGAATTAGTTGATAATTTTCAGCCACTCACCTCCGTGCATGTTATCTTGTAATTTGGCATCTCTATCTTTTCTCCTTTCAACCAGCTAAACCCGCTTCCGTAGATATTAAGAACCTTAAATGATGGTGAAGAATATATGATCGACTTTTCTTGCTCAGGTTCAAGAACCTCTGAATTTTGAGATGGGATACTGAGGAAGCTCAGAAATTTCTTCATCACACAATTGGAATGGTGGAGAGACGATATCTACATATAAATCATCCAAACTACCAAAATTAGACAACAATTGTACCTGGTGTTCTCGTTGATATTCAGACAGCAAAAGTTCTTCCTCAGCTGTGTTGTCTTGAGAGAACCCAGGTCCAGACCAAAATGAATTGATCTCCCCTGATTTCCACCAATCTTCTGCTCCATGCACACGAGTTTGTGTTGCAATTATGTTCCCTCCAGCGACACTGCCAAAATCCGTTGAAGTGCTATACTCATTAGGAAAACCACCAATATCAAATTGCTCTATTGAGGACATGCTCATCACCTCAAGGATAAAAACATCCCTAAATGTTTTCACAAGACAGTTTCCCAATTATGAAGGGTATATGCTACGAACCCTACAGATATAACAATTCCCTACTTTATAACAGTTCAAAGGTCCAGCTGCCGTCTGCACATGACACATTATATAATTCTTCCTAGACTTTTCAAATGATTCTTCCCAATTTGAATGACTGCCGTCTAGTTAACATGTTCTGCCGAACTTCAAAGTAAAGAGAGAAAGAGAAGAAAACAACGCACCTGAATATATTAATAAGAGTTCTCTACAGGAGTCTGCATTTAGGAGTGATTGTACCCCATATGCTTCTCAGTTCCATATATATTGCAATTCCAGATGTTTTACACTAGCAGAAGGAATATGAATGAATGAACACAGTGGCGCGAGTTTCGTGCAATGGGCCGCCCCCTTTCTTTTTTAATTAGAAATTCACACTGGATGAAGACCAATTTCCGACATGAGAATTGTAGTTAGGTATATTGTATACACTATCACCCAAGGACATCTTTCATAGAACCTTTGGCGTCGATGCAAGGATTTGACTATATGAACCTCATCTGATTCCAAAGGCTACAAAACAAAAACTTATGTAGTCCTGTTTAGGGATTGTGACTGACCATACAAGGATTGGAATCTAACAGATGTAGACGGATGGCAGTAACGTCGATGTGTTTTGGAAAAATTTTCGATCAAGGTGTCTCCTAAGAAATCTGCCGGCAAAAATAAATAAAGACATGCCATATTTGGTTGCTGAAAAAAGTAGGGAAAAAGATGAAAGCAAAGGAAGCTGTTGATTATCTGGAACTATATTAAAAAACAAATAAAACAAGCAAAACAGACTGTTTGTTCTTTGAAACTCAATTAGAAGGCAAAATAAAACTACAATTAATCTCCGCCAAATACACCTGACAAAATCATTTCATATATGGGGTGAGTTTTTCCTGCATCTGTTCAAGCAGAACAGCTGAAATAGAAAGCTCAAATATTTTGTTTTCTTTCCCTTCAGAGACCACACATAGGTTAGAGTATTATGGGTGGACAAGTGGTAAATTAATATGCAAGTAACAAGAAAAGTCGAGTAACATATCCAATGGACAAACCAAAGCAAGAACATGAAAAGAAGATTGTTTTCATACAAAAGAGAGGGAGAGAGAGTTCAAAAGCAATGTCTGAACAGATAATGTGGTGGAGTAACCCGAGAGTTTATGCAATACCATAGAAGAGAAGACAAGAAAACTCCTCCAACATTAAGGTTCTACCAAATGGGATGTGAGAAGACATGTTTAGGTTCAATTAGCATATCTTCACACGTGTAAACTGCCCAATGAAATCCAAAATTAAACCTGTTTCCATAGAATCCCAGTCTCAAAACAACAGGAAGGTATTAGACATTGGTACATGTTACCGACTCAATTGGAGAACAATTAAACAATACACTAAAACAAATGTATGTTTTCATTAAGTAATTATAGTCACTCACAAACCACTGGAATTTCTATCCATAGGGTTAAGTTAAACTGTTGGCAGGACACTGATTCCTAATTCAATAACCTCTTACAGTATGGAAATTTATTTGCCCCCGTGACAGTGTAAAATTGTGTTCTCCAGTTATACATTTGGATCAACAATGAGATCCTTAAGTGAGACTGTAGGATGAACTCTGCTTTGCACAAATCTTAAGGAATTTACAGAAAGTCCTGAAATTCCAAATTACACAAGCTGAGACGTGAACTGAAAATATATAGAATTCAATAGAGTACTGCATAAGGAATTTAGAAAAGATGACTAAACTAAATGGAAGATTTGAATACAGATTTCAAATGATTCATTGCATTCATGTCAGAGAAATTTCCAAGCAGAAAGAGAATACATTGGTGTTTCCTTCCACCCAATCATTAGGCTTTTCCCGTCAATTTCAAGCCTGCAAGAACTGCCACAAGCAAAGTTCGTAAGCAACAAATTTGCTTGATACAAGGATGACAGGCTCAGGTCTATCTCCACCATCCCAAATCTTGCCAAAAACATCCTCCAGGTATGGATATTCACATGTCGAAGTGTCCTATCCTCTCCCTCAGCAGCCACAATGTTTCGTATTGCTTGACTTGCGTATATTGATTCTGACTTCATTCTATTTGGTTCATCATGCCTCATGCCATCTGCTAGAGCATCAAAAAATGCACCATAGAAGAAAAGAGTTTCAATGAAACGGTTGACAAAAATCGGGGAATTATGGCTTGCCTCAATCTCTGTCACAACCATTACACAAGGATTAATGTTTCTCATCACTCTCATCAAACATTCCAGCCGATCTGGCCGTTGAATCATGCTATTTAATATACATGATGAGTAGACAGCAACTACTTCCTCAGAATCCAGCTCAAAAAGATATTCATTGAGATCTAGCATGTCTGCTACCATGACTACATTGAAAGAGAATAATAAATTCATGGACCGGGCAAAACTCATCAACCGATTACCTGTTTCCTCTATTTTTGGTTTCGATCTAGTTCCAACAGCAGTTATCTTGAGATGCTCAAGGGGACATTCACCTCGAGCTGCAAGAGCTTGCATCAAAATCGTACAGTGCGTCCCGCCCCTGATCTCAAGGTCAATTATGTGGACCTTTTTCGCCCCTCCTACATTGTCAATCAATGCTTGCACTCCACTAAATTGGCTTACTTGAATGAAGGGTATGTTCTCGTAAAATGAAATGATAGTGGGGTTTGGGCTCATCACTGCCTCTACAGTATCTCTTGACTGCTTCTTTCCCAAACACTGTGATGTCACTCTTCCAGTCTCATGATCGATCTTCTCTCGAAGAGCTTCAGAAAAATAGTACACTACTCTCTGAACAGGATTTCCCTTATTGGAAGATGAGTCATCACACTGGATGAGGAGTTTTCTTGCACGATCAAACTGCTGCTGGCTTATTTTCTCCGCTGAAGCTAGAAGACACTGGACGAGTTCCACATCTTTAGCCTCCTCATCAAATAAGTCCGTAAATGAACTAGAATACGGATGACTCGGCGCAGAGATATCATCAACCAGTTGGGAACAGGAGTTGATGAACTTTTCTCCAGCTAACCTCATGATTGCGTTAGTTGATAATTTTCGGCCACGCACCACAGTGCATGTTGTGTCATAGCTTGGCACATTTATCTTTTCTGCATTAAAACTTCTGAACCCGCCTCCATAGTTATTAAGAATTGTAAGAGATGCTGAAGGAGATAATAGTGGCTCTTCCTTCTTGGGCTCAATAACCTCAGAATTTTCAGATTGGACACTGACAAGCTCTGGAACTTCATCACATGATTGAAATGGTGGAGAGACAATATCAACATAAAAATTGTCAAAACTTCCAAAATCAGAAAACACATGTAGCTGTTGTTGTTGTTGTTGTTGTGGTTGTTGTGGATGGCTAGACAGCAGCAGTTGTTTCTCAGCTGTGTTGTTGTCTTGATGGAACCCGAGTTCAGACCAAAATGAACTTAGGTCCCCCGAGTCCCCCCAATCTTCTGTTCCATACAAATGAGTTTGTGCTGCAATGTTCCCTCTGGCTCCTACTCCGTGGCCAAAATCCTTGGAATAACTGTACTCATCAGGAACACCACCAAAATTGAATTGCTCTATAGCGAACATTTTACTCATCAACACGAAAACAAAGTTAGAACAAATGTTCTCTTACCACAAAAAAAAAAAAAAAGAAATGATTTAACTAGATAGTTTGAAAACTCCTGAGGGTATTACTAATCTTATAGATATAGCAATTCCCGAAACAAAGGATTTGAACAAAATTACAAACAATTACTGTTCCGATTGTGAAATTTTCCGAAACCATCAATGGGAATTGACGTATTCGATTACCTAAGAACATTAATATATAAACAGTGATGGCAATGTGTTCGATGTAATCGCTCAGTGAACAACGTTCCAAACAAATATATGAGACATTATAGTTGCCGTCTGGAGGAGATTCCCTTAATATAGTACAAAGTACACATTCGTCAAATGAATCAAACAGCCATTGAAATCCAAACAGGCATTGACAATTGAATCAACAAGGCCCAGTCAACTGGTTATGCCGAGCATCAAATTAGAGAGAGAGAGGAAAACGATCCATTCGAAGATACTAATAAAACACCCATACCTGGATGGGTTGTAGGGTTTTTTTAGTTGTTTAAAAACTTGTAGCTTTGAGGATGACAGGTTTGCTAGGCTTTTGACCGTGTCCTCCATTGCTTAAAGCAGACTCACTTGGGTTTGAAGTTTGATGCCATGAAGACTCCTTAGGACGGCTGGGGTAGTCGCACGTCACAGCCGGCATTTATACTTTTTAATTGTTCCTTCTCCGCGCTAAAGGCAACAGGCAAACTTTGTCTTGAGCAGAGTCGCATTCCATTTATTCCAATATGTCTGGAATTCATACGCACATAAAAATTTAAGTATATAAGTGGTGCCAACATATTAGGATCCATCATTATTCTTTATAATACTTGCAGTCTTATTTAGTTTACGTCTCCAAAAATTATTTTTAAAAAGAGTTATAAAAAGATATATTATTGTATTTTTTATATCCCAAAACTTATTTAATTACATGATTCCAAAAATAGTTCTACGGAATAGAAAACAGTAAAATTTGTTTGGATAGTAATTCATAAAATAATAAAAACATAAACGTGGTGGTGATGATTGTTGTTTTTAAAAACACACGAAAACAGTCTTAATTTGTTATCTAAATCTATCCACTTTTTATTCTCAATTTTCAAAAAATAAAAACAAAACCAAACAATTTTTTTTCTTAGAAAAATAGTTTTTGATATACAAACTAAATAGGGCCCAAGTTTTTACCGTCCTTTGTCAGTCATCGAATTATCACTTTGCCAAGAGTTGTTGCGGTCAAATACACACCCTAATCTCTTTCTTTTTTTTTTTTTTCGAGTTGTGTTTTCATAGCACATCTCTTGATCGTCAGCCATCCCCTCTGAAATAATTTGTTGGGATCCAATGACTCAGTATACATACTTGGAACTTATACTCATCTAAAAATTTACACATGTATGTGGTGAACTCATTAATAACATATTATGACACTTTAACATATTCTTTTATCCAATGTGAAATTCTCACGCATATAATACCAAAAAAAAGGAATATAGAGAGAAATTATTTTGTTACTTGTAGATTTGGTTTGATTGAATTGTGATTATTGATTATAAAAATAATTTAAAATCTTTCATTTGTCTTTTTTTAAGTAGATGAAAAATTGAGATATGTCATTGAAGAAGTATATTTTGGTGTCATAGTTGGACCCATAAAGAGGTTAAAAGACTACCATCTCCCGAAAGTGTCTTGCCTTAAGAAGATTGTTTTAAGAGCAATGTTATTATGTCAGTAAATTAAGTCTAAATAATTTTTTTTTTTTTTAATAATTCAAGATTCTCATAAAACAATATCCAAGATGTCAGCAATAATGCCAAAGAAGATGTCATTAATAATACATATGGAATTAATTATTTTTGGATACAATTTAAATTTTTCATAAATTAACGAGAGTAATTATAGTAAATTAGAAAGACTTTTCTATTACAATCGTAATACTATTTTTTTTTTTTTGTTCAACAATCAGGGATGTTTGGACCAACTTACGTGTAACCAGGGGTGGAGCCTGAAATTTTGTCCAGTGGAGACAACTTAAACCATATGAATATTAAAATTTTTAATGTTCACAAAAGTATAATTTCATTAATAGAATGTCAATTAAAGTAACAAACTCATATACATAAGCGTTATACAAAAAGAGCCAACAAAAAAAGTTCACTATAAATTTATCTATAAAACCTAATCACCTAATAAAAAAATTTTGAACCAAAAAAATTAGTTCAATCATGTATAGTTGAATTTTAACAACCAATTGAAACAAACGTAAACTATGCGCCTTTGGTCCCACTGTGGATCCGCCACTGCGTGTAACTCGAATAATTTTCTCCCTAATCTAGTCAAAAATAAACCATTCACGCCAAGACTAAGATATTCATAAGAGATAAATTATTTATGACCTGATCCCAAGGGATTACCAAGATTAAAATTCAAAACGTCTGAATTTGCGATTCGTCTTTGTTACTATTTGAACTATTCCTTACAATTGTAATAGTAATATATTATCAATGGGCCTTTGGTTCAATGGTACTCTTTGTTTTGTGAAGGCTTTGCCTTCTGAATGTCAAGAGTTTAAGCCCCCTTCTCCCCTCTCCCCCCCCCCCCCCCCCCCCAAAATTTAAAAAAAAAAAAAAGAAAGTAATAGTAATATATGCAAGCGACCCAGGAAGTCAGTTCAATTTGCCAAACTAATTATTCATTACGACACCCCCACCCCCAACTCTATTTCAGAGCCTCATATTTGTCAATGGGCTGGGCCTTTATCGTTTTACCATCTTTTGGAAAATGTAGTGGGCCAAAACACTGTGGCCTGCTTCATTAGCCGAAAGCCCAGTTGAATATATGTCTACGTTAGTGGGCCCCAGGAAGTCCACAATTCTTTGCCTAACTATTCCCTTTATCAATGAATTAGATTTTGTTATGAATCCAATTTAAATCCGATTAATCATAAATGAATTGATATTTTTTATTAATAATTCAAACCTAAATTTAAATTCACTATCTTATATAATTCGATTCTAAATATATATATATTATATAAATTTAAAATAATTAAATAATTATTTTAAAAATATTAATTGAAATTTAGTTGTAATTTATTAGATTTTAGTTAAATTAAATTATTCAGATTATATCAAATTTCGAATTACTAAAAGATTCAGATATAGACCATACAAAATAAAATTCATCAAATAATTAAATCAGAATTTTAAAATCAAATTTTGATTCAAATCAGTCAAAATTTGATCGAAAATCCC
The DNA here is from genome assembly GCA_951799425.1 of Ilex aquifolium. Lineage (NCBI taxonomy): Eukaryota > Viridiplantae > Streptophyta > Magnoliopsida > Aquifoliales > Aquifoliaceae > Ilex > Ilex aquifolium. Next base: position 1,878,965 of record OX637397.1, on the reverse strand, counting down.
ATCCGTTATCAAACTTATTTGTCATCTAGCTTCCAACATGAGTTTTTTTTAGCAAAATATCGTGATTTTAAATCTAATTTTGCATTTAAATTCTAAATATATAATTCTTTTAGCCCTTCAATGTGTTTTGAAAAAAAAAATTTACTGTAAAAAAATATAAATTAGGTTTGAAATAATAATTAATTAGGTGTAATCCGTACCTGAAGGTACAATATAATGTGAATAGTTTTAAAATGGATGTTGGTGGCCATTTGATGAGTTTATTTTAGGTCGTCAAATGGACTTCTTGAAGCATATTCGATTTTATATTATAGATATAAATTGAGAAATAAGTTTGACTTCTAAAAAAAATTAAGTTTGGAAATTAAGGTTTGGTGGAAAATTGATTGAACACAACCAGTAAATTTAAAGGAGACCATGTCCATCCAATAAAAAAACGCCACGTAATCAGAAATTATCCAATTGACGTGTCCATTCGTATATGTATCGATCTCCTTCTATTTGAATTTGTCTATAGTATTGAATTTAGAGGGGTGGGAGAGAGGGAGTGATCAGTTGCGGTTGGATCTTCGGGATTTAGATCCCCTCCATTACCCTTTCCCTCCAATTTTCCTCAATGGTCTATCCGATAAGCGACACCTAAAAAAAAAAAATTCAATGAACAAGATTATTTCTAGCTAACTGAAGTCCTTAACCATAGTTAATATTATCTTAATGGCAATACAAATAGACGTCAAAAGCTTTGGCACTGGCGCTCAAATACAATGCTCAAATCTCAACCTCCTACGAATTCGATTTCAGCTTTGGCGCTTGAATCAAAGGCACTTTATGAATCAAGCGGTACAATGAATCAAATGCACTTTATGACATGACACAGCAAATCCCAATTTTAAAGGTTGATTTTCCATTACTACGGCATGTGAGAGATGTTTATACATCAACCATATTTGATATGTTTCAAGACCAATGGGAGAAATCATTATTTATTACCATCAAATATTACAATGAAGATGAAATGTTTTGTAGATATAAGGTTGGCACACGTGGAAGTACGAGGGAGCATACAATTACTGTAAAATCATCTGAGACAATGGTTTTTTGTAGTTGTCAGTTATTTGAACATCTTGGAATACTTTGCTGCCATGCATTAAAAATTTTGGATGTCATGGATGTAAAAGAGACAATCCCCAGCAACTACATTATGATAAGATGGACAAAAGATACTACTGTCTTGAATCCTATAGATATAAATAAAGACAAGGATGATGTTCCTGTAGCTTCTTCAACCCATGCTAAAAATCCACAAGAAGGTAGTAACGGTGTTGACGTCTTCGTAGATAATGCAAATGTTACAAAGGTGATGGGTTTAAAGAGGAAAGAGTCAACATATCGTGGTAACACTCGACCCAAAAGTTTCTTGGAAAAGACTTCAAAAAGAAAAAAAAAGCCTTCATCGACACCAACTGCTCAATCTCATGTAACACACGAACAATCGCACAAGTTCATATACCCACTTTCGATCGGTAATAAACTACAACTCACTTGTAAAGTTATAAATCCATTACCTGTGATGCTCTCATTTACTCTTGTAGTTTGATTGTAAATTTTTTTTGATTTTTCCATTCTACAAAATGATAGGTATCAGAGGCAACAAATTTTAGTCAATGGTGCACTTCCCAACTATCTCAAGTATTGTCCCAAGGAGGCTTGTCTCAACTTCTAGGACTCGTTTGCTTCGAGTATAAGGGTGGTACAAGAGGGTGGTATTAGAAAAATAGTACGTGGGACCTACCTTATACCTTGTTTGTTGGGCTTTTTTTAGTCGGTATTAATTTTCGGGTCATAATACTGACCCGACATGAACAGTGCCAATAATCCCTTGTACAAGGTGCTATTCAATACCACCTACCCGGTGGTATAATATCTCGGTACAAATTTGAATGAGGTATTAAAGTATAAAAAGACCCAAATGCCCTTATCTACAATGCCTTTATACTGCAGCCGAAATTGTTGACTTTAAATTATAAGGTTAAAATTGTCTTTTTATAGAATAGTTGCGATTGTTGACTTTTTTAAATAAGTATTACACAAATAATGTTTGTGACAAACAAACAAGGGGAATGATGAGATTATAGTTTAAGACCGAGTATAATATACCATTGGATAGGAGTGGAATGAAAATGATGTCTAATACCACCCAAATTTAATACTCGAAGCGAACGGGCCCCTAAGGGTTAGTATCCATCAAATTAAAATTAAACAGTCCATTTTTTATTAATTTTTTTATAGCACACTATATTTTGTTATGCACTGGTAACAGGAGCCTTTAGACTAGGACTCAAATGGGGATTCACAGGTGTTGAATACTATTCAACAAAATCAGGTATTTAAGTGCACGTATTTTCCTTTGACCAAAGAGTGGTGGAGAACTAGAATATTTTTTTTATATTGCAGGAGGGATATTTTTTAATTACATCTTATTTTTGTTGCAGGCAATGAATTTAAGTTTTCAGATGCAGGTCCAGATGAAGGTCACAATGTATTGTTCAAAGGAAGCTGAAAATGTTATTACTGGTGGCTTTTAAGCAATTTCAAGGAAAACATGAAGTGCCCCTTTTTTTCTTTTCCAGCTCTGGCCCATTAGCATAATAGTAGGCTGGGCATGGTTCTTGGTTCTTTGTTCTTGGTATTATTTTTCCCAATAATTGGCAACATTGTAATTTGTTTTTATCTTTTCCCTACTGATTTCATCGTACCATGGGGCTTCACTATTTAGGATTCATTGGTTTTGACATTTTTTTTTCCTTTGGCAGTATGCTCTTTTTGATATCTTGAGTAATTATAACTATTATTGAAATAAAATTCTTGTGTTTAGTATTAACCCATTAAAGTGTTCATATTTTAGCTTTCGTATTTATTTAATGCAATAATCGACAATTGGCTTTTCAAATGAATTTTCGATGTTCATCAAAATGCCCCCATTTGAGACTTTTTACAAACAACTCATGAGCACAAAAATATTTCAGAGGAACTAGAGTTGGGGATCTAGAAACACCATATGAGAAATAGCAAGGCAAGACATGTAATGAATTAGTAGAAGAGGAATTAGAATTGATGATTTAGGTTTATTGGCAAAAGAAGATTTGTTCACTTTGGCATCAATTCTTCTCCTCTTCTCGTTCGGTAATGTGCATTGTATATATTCTGTATACACAAGGATGATATATAGAATTGAAGAGGATAAGAACTTGCTAAATGCAAAGAAATATGAATTAATGGGATGAGTCAAATATTTTGAGCGCCAGAGCTGAAATCGAATTCGTAGGAGGTTGAGATTTGAGCATTGTATTTGAGCGCCAATGCCAAAGCTTTTGACGTCTGTTTGTATTGCCATTAAGATAATATTAATTATGGTTAAGAACTTCAGTTAGCTGGAAATGATCTTCATTGAAATTTGTTTTTTGAGGTGTCGCTTATCGGACTGACCATTGAGGCAAATTAGAGGGAAGGGGGTAATGGAGGGGATCTAAATCTGGATCTTCGTAAGGGCTGAGGCAATGGCGGAGGACAAGTACAATCGGAAGAATCCAGCGGTGAAGAGGATACTACAGGAGGTGAAGGAGATGCAATCGAACCCCTCCGATGATTTCATGAGCCTCCCTCTCGAGGTTTTTATTTCTTTCTATTGCCTTTCTCGAACTGATTGTTAACAGATCTGTTTATATTCTTTTCAAATTCGTCTTTTGCTTTAGTTTTGGATATTTATCGAATTTTATATTATATAGGTTTTTTTAATCCGAATTAGAGTTCTGATCATTCAATTTGTGATGTTTTGTGCGTTTAAAATATGCAGATTTTGGTTGATTTTTCGTGATTGATTGCTTATTAATAGCTTGATATCAATAACTCCTATTACTGGGATTGATACTGTGATGCTTCATTTTTTTTTTTTTGTGGGTGAGTGGGCTTGTGGGGGGGGGGGGGGGGGGGGGGGGGTTTGAGGTATCGGAAGTAAACAAATCGATATTGTAACCCTTCAATAATATGGCCATGAAAATTCTCAGAACATAGACTGCTGTTTTTTATGCATAAATTAGTGTGATTTTTTTGTGTGTAACAATTGAGAATACAAAACCCCCAATTCCCAAGGTATGTTTACAAATTGATGTTTGATATTGCTGCAGACCCCAAGGAATGTGTGTAAAATGATGTTTAATGCATTTTCTGTAAATTATTGCATAAGGTTTATTGGTTTATTGAGATTGAGCGCGATATTTTTCCTTAGGGTGAAGTAATGTGGATATTTCAAGTTGATCATTAATCGGAGCTTTGATATGTTGAGGTTTATCAATTCATCCATTTAAATATATGAGAGATTGCTGCATACTCTAGTTAGTAAACTAGAGTTGAAGTTCATGATGACTTGGTTATAGGGAAACAAAATTGTATAAGTTGTAGGATTGGAGGTAGCAGTTTGGATTGTGGAAAAGGAATTTGATCGACTTCTAAGGTCCTAGTGGAATGAGAATCTGATATTGAACTTGAAGAGTCAAAAAAGCTTCTTGTACTAGATGATATGGTTAACTTATGAAGGATTAGCCATAGCACTGATGACAAGAGATGATTCTGTTGGAAGGATGACAACAAGGTTGAAGAGGTCAAATAAAGTGTTATGAAATAAAAACACCCTCACAATCTCGTTTTCCATCTGAGGATTCATTGTCTCACATGATGAATGTAAGGCAGAGTTCTTGGAACCAAACAAGTAACACAAATGGGTCCTCTGTTGGCTCAATTTTGGCAATCTGTATGCATGCAAAAAAAAAAAAATTGTGAGGTTCAAAACCTTCAAAACTCGAGTAGTTGGATTTTGTTCTTGTTTTATAGAACTCTTTTTTGCCTTTTCTGTTATTTTGTTTGGAGACTTATAATATCTTGTTTGCACTGTACTTATGTCAAACTGCATGAATCATTACTTCTTGTTTATTTTTCACTTGCTCTGTGCAAAATTCATATCTGATATTTTCCTCTATTTGTCTTATTGGCTGATTCTGAATTATACTTGACAGCAATTGTCTGAATAATAAAAATCTCTGTCTCTTTTTCTCTCTATCTTTCACACACACACACACACACACACACCCAGCAAGGTCTTGATGGTGTGGTGTGTTCAATCTGTGAATCTACTTTTTTCTTGTTGTTTGTCTTTAAGTGATCTGTCTCGGTCAGAAGCTTGAAACCTTTAAGTTTTGTCAGGAGAATATATTTGAATGGCAATTTGCAATTAGGGGTCCCAGTGACACAGAGTTTGAGGGAGGTATTTATCATGGTCGAATCCAATTGCCTGCAGAATATCCATTCAAGCCCCCTTCATTTATGCTGTTGACGGTAGTGTTTAACTTCTCTTCTGGGTACAACTGCCTTTTTCTTGGGGGTGGCTTAATTGTCCCCACATCTGTTTTATTCTAATTTGCTAATCTAGTTTAATGCTCTTTTCCAGCCAAATGGCCGTTTTGAGACTCAAACAAAGATATGCTTAAGCATATCAAATCATCATCCTGAGCACTGGCAGCCATCCTGGAGTGGTAAATTTCATTCTTCTTGCCATTTAAATAAAGCCTGAAAAAGAAAAGGAAATTTGGGTTTTATACCCTGAATCCCAGATGACATATTTATGAGCAATTTTTTTGTTGTTCGTTTTTTATATGGAATAAATGGTTGTTTCCATTGTCATTTAATGTTAGCCTAATTGAGGTTGTAAAAGCAACCAAATAGGTCTAGCAGTTGTTCCTCTGACTGAATATAGGTTGGGACGAGTTTGTTTTATGACTACTGTACAATCCTACATATGCACGGGTGCTGCCCTTAATTTATGAGTTGGTAAAATGTACTGATATTTTCTACAGTTGAACATTTGTGTTTGCATGTACTCGTTTGATGCTACTATATTACAGTTTCTCATGTTGGAATCTGTATCTTTTATCTTCCTGTTTTTATGGTTTCAAGGATTTTCTTCAATGATTCAAAATGATTTTAGATTTGGCCTTCATAAACTGTGGATCTGGTTGTGAGAGACTGAGAGAAGAGTTTAAATCTGCTACGCTTGTCTGCTTCTGATGGGGAGATAGAGTAGGGTCAACTTTCAAGACTTCATGCACCTGGCATTATATGGTTTACTTTGTATAGACGCTTATCATCCAACAGCAATCTTCAAGTAGTTAGGCCTACAAAGGCTAGTGGAAAATTTATAAAATTCCAATTGTTTCATGTTTTTTCCGTGAATTTTTTTGCTGAATAAAAAGACTTTGAAATCAAGGTATACTCTATGCGTATGTGGATGCATGGACTAAACATGTTTTATATGGATTGTTATTTTTAAAAGGAATGGTCTACGAGTTGGGACCAGCCTCTTGGAAAGCATGAGATCTGAATTCTTGCATCAAAGCAAATTTGTAAAATATTACACGTGCATGTAGTTTTGTGTGATGATATTCGTGTCTGGACTCTGGAATATATTGATTGCGAACAAGATTTTCACCTAGTTGACATATGTCGCTGTTGCAGTTAGGACTGCTTTGACAGCACTCATTGCCTTCATGCCCAGCTACCCAAATGGTGCTTTGCACTCGTTGGACTACAAAAAAGAAGAAAGGCGTGTTCTGGCTGTTAAATCTCGGGAATTGGCCCCAAGATTTGGGAATCCTGACCGTCAAAAGCTAATTGATGAGGTTTCTTATGGCCCAACTTCCCCTTCCGGTCATTGATTTGCTACACAAGATCTCATGCTAACAACTTCTTTCAGCTTTTCAGATTCATGAGTATATGGTGAGCAAGGCACCGCCAGTTCCTCAACTCAGCCACTCACAGGAACCCGAAGAGCCCACTACCAATAGGGAGGCTGACGGCCAGGTGAGTCCTCAAAATGCCACAGCAGAAGCATCTGGAGAGGAGCTTCCGAATCCAGACGCAGGTGACAGGATCATTGAAGAACAGCATGATGCTCCTCTGAATGCAAATCCCGGCCCTGAAGGAACGAGGGAATCAAGAGAGGTTCCTCCTGGACATGCAAGTGCACAGCAGCTGCTGCAGAGGCCAGAAACAAGGGTTCACAAACCAGCTGATGATCGCTTGTTCACGTGGGCTGCTGTCGGACTTACCATTGCTATAGTTGTTCTTCTCTTTAAGAAGTTAATGAAAGCTAGTGGACATGGAGCTGTATTCATGGATGGATCGTGAGGGTAAATGTACCATTAGAATGCTCTTAGTAGATTTGCAAAGTTACACTAAATTGCCCACCGGGTGGAAAAGTTTGTAATATATCCGTCACTTTTGATTCACCCATAGATAAAAGTAATCATATAGAAGCGGGACGAGTTTCTGCCTCATACAGCTCGGGCCATGTACATGAGCGGGTTTCTCCTGCCCAGTTCTTTTTTGATGATCTGCGTATCATTTGGGTCGTGTTTGGGTCTATAGGTTGGGTTGGCTCTTATTTTATGGATTCATTCTATTTGTTGTGTGCCTAACTCAAGCAAACATTTTGAGCATTGCTGCGTTGCCTCTTGGACGTGTGTCGAACTTCATTATGTGTGTTTTATCCTATTCGGATAACTAGAGAATAGAGACATACACGTACCAAAACATACAAAAAAAAAAATCATGTTTGGTACATAAAAATAGTCGCTGGTATCCGCATTGATGAGTCGTGAGATGAACTTAGGTGGGTTTGTGTCAAAACATATTCTATTCATATTCGATTGGTTTATTAATTCGTGTCTAACGAGTTGTGTTATATCGAGTTCATGTCGTGTATGAACTGTGTATAACTAGTATATAAACGAATCGTTTCGTGTATTTTTTCTGATTGATTTCATCCATACTCAATTCGTTTATTAATCATATTGTGTTGGGTTTCACTCATTTACTAAACGCGTGGCTTAAGAAAGACCTAAACTATTTAATTTCGTATCGTATTAACGGATCGTGTCATATTTTGACACCCCTAGTCGTGAGGATCGCCAAATAATAACCATAAGCATCAGAAGTCAAACGTTCTATCTATACAGCTGTTCTCGTAAAAAGATAGAACAAACGAAAACAATACAATATAGAAATTATTACATCGAAAATGGGAGGTGTATCAGACTAATCAGTGGATCAAGGAAATAATGGCAAGGCAATTGCTGGTCATCTTGGTCACCTTTTCAGCATAGGGTGACAATGGAGAACTCATCCCCGTAAAGCCGTCCTCACAATCGCCAACATCTGTTAAAACTGCAGTAAGCATGGTATTCATCGTGCCAATGTCATGAGCAGCGAGTGCGTCCATTGCGTGCTGAAAGTTGTACACAGCAGTGTCATAACTATCTGAACAATCACCGAGGATAGAGACCATTTCAGGAGGAGTTCCAGGCATTTCAGCCTCTTTTTTGGCCTCCAACAGGGCCAAATTCGTTAAGTCAGTACTAACTTTCATTGCCACTTCAAGCACGGACGTAATGTCACTTTTACCTTTTAGCAAGGGGACGACTGTGGAGACGAATATGTCAGGAAAATCTGTTGAGTCAGCGATTTTTTTGATGGTAGGGTCGATGTTGGTGGATGACGGTACTGATTCTGATGGTGCATCAGAGTCAGTTGCGATGGAAGAAGCAATTGACTCTGACGGTGCATCAGACTCTGAAGGAGAATATGTGCCTGGAGGAAGAGAGACATGGTCTGCTGAAGAGGCGAATGGCAGGGCTGACTCTGGTGCATCACTGTTGAATGGAGGGACTGCCTCTGATGGTGGATATGCGCCTGGAGGGATAGAGAAATGGTCAGTTGAATAGGCTAATGACGGGGCTGACTCTGGTGGTGGAACGCCCTCGATGGAGGGAGCAATTGACTCTGATGGTGGATCGGAAATAGAAGGTGTATATATGGTTTGAGGAATATTGACTTCATCTGTGGAAAGGGCTAATGTTGGGGAGGATGAAGATTGCAGGTTTGGAGGAGAATCTGGAGAGAGAGATGGTTCCTGTGCAGAGTTGAAGATGATGAGAGAGAAGAAAGAAATGAAGAGCAGCATCGGATAATATTGGAACTCCATTGTCATTCTGGAATTGGAGAAAGGTAAAATGATATGGAATGAGTAGGGAAGGTCAGAATAATAGGAGAACAGTTTGGAGGGGAATTGGTTAGTTACCATTCAAATAGGTAGTTAGTTATCAAAGAAAACAGGAAGACCCCTCAACAATAACTTTGTTTAGCCACTGATTTTGAGGCTTGTTTCATGGATTATGGCTGTGGTCTGAATTACTTCCCATGCTTGTCTTAAAATTGAACTCCCGGATCAAAATGAGAACAAGTGTCCTAGAGGGGGTCTAAATCTGAACCCTCTTCAACTAACATTGCTAAATGCAGGCTGTGTTGTACAGTGAAGGACCCTTGCCCATGATCTACCTATACACGCTGTTACCCCCAGACCAAAACCCCAGCATTTAGCATTAACGTTTTCTAAACAAAAAACACAAAGGAAAAGCAGGCAATCAAGAATTTAAACAAGCAATTGCAGCATATACTACACATGACCATAAAAACCTGCTATAGACCTAAAGAAGCCAAGAAGAGATCACATGAAATTTAGTCAAAATTTAGCCTGTGATTCTTCCATTAGCGTAAAATGAGAAATCAAATGAATTTTTGCACATTTCACCTTGAAAACTTTGTATAATTATGGTCAAGGCAACTGTTTTCCAATTGTATGTTTTGGTTCCTACCAGATAGTACTCATGTCATATGTTGCTGTTTTTGGACATCCCTGCACATAACAAATAATGACATTCGGTCAAACTCATTCTTAGGAATGGCAAGCTAGAGAGATGGTGACGGGAGAGGTGGGGGAAACAGAAGAAACAAGACAATCATAAACAATCTTCTTGTTGATGTAAAGTCTAAATCCTAGCTGCTTTATGAAAATCAGGCATTCAATCCGATATTCTGATTATCTGAAATTTCAAAATTAGCTATTTTCTTGAGTAAAAGGCATGAAAATCCATCTGTGCATTCAATGATCAATAACTAAGAAGAATGATTTACAAGACTGGTGCATGACTCAGATTCAAACTTTTCCTCTGTAACATCAGATCATGCACTTATTCTTCTTTCAAAAAGGCTAGGTTCTTGTCCAACCAAAAAAAGGCTAGGTTCTTGAATCATAACATTTCAAGTTTTCAACCAAACAAAATAAGCATAAGCTAATAGAATTATGGGAAGGCAAAAGAAGATTGCAATTTCCAAAACAAATCTTGAGGCAAGGAATTGAATTTGTGCACAAGAAGTTTATAAACCAAGTTTACGACAGAGAAGGAGACCCGAAAGGACATTTTCCACATATGAAATCCACCACCAGCTATGAATAAGATTGCTGAATGTTAGATCATAATTAGTTCAAACCAGTGCCTTGTACATGGAATGACAAACAAGAAAATATCATCAACAAACCAACTTCAAGACATTTTATCATAGATAAAAGGTATTCAGAGAGCTTCTTAGAATATCAAGAAGACTACAAAAATTTATTCCCTCATCAGCCCAACGTTACAAGAACCGAGAAACACAATGGGCAACGAGTTTAGCTTACACAGCGTACACTGAGACAAACTTCCACCAATACATACATAAACACCAAACCAACTTCATCATCAAGTTACAAAGTCGGATTGTTTAATACATATTCACTCTAATGTTTATTGTGCGAGAGAAATTGAGTTGCAACATATACTGCTTGGCAGTACTATTCATTGTCTGCATTCTTCACCACGGTAACTGGACAAGATGCATTATTCACCACGTAGTTGCTAACACTGCCCAAGATAACCCTGAAAAAAAAAGAACAAAATTCAACATTGATCAATCCCAGCTAGTAATATAGCCCAAGCCATGAGCTTTATACAAGTCCTTAGCAGCCAGTGAGAGGTGTTAAACACAAGTAAGACACTTCTAACTGTGTCAATATCCACAATTATTTGGCAAAAGAAAACCACAAAAAGCCAAATTTCCTGGTCGATGCGTGATGTTTACAGTAAATCTAGCATAAATGCTTCATAGTGGAGACATTAAAAGTTTTTGCCAGCAATTATTGCAAAAACCCAGAGAGATCCAAACACCATACTGTCACAAGTCACAACATCACATATAAAGAAATTCAATCATAAATAAAAGATAATAATGAAAAAATTGAACCTCTTGATCTTGCCAAGTCCTCTGTTCCCTATAATAAGGCAGCTAAGGGGAATATTATCCACTGCTTCACATATTTTCTCCCGAGCATCGCCCCAGAATATTTTCAATAGCACCACAATCTGCTCTCACAGACATGAACAATGTATACATAAATTGCATAGTATGCATCTCTTGAAGTACTTCAAAGGTCAGTAATCCAAAGAAAAAAATTACCTCTTTCTGCTGAGAGGCAATAGTGACAATGTCCAATGTTTCTGGGTCAGGATGCACCCCATATTTCTTCATGACATGAGGATCAGAGAACTCACTTAAAGGGATTAAAGCTGACAAAAATAAATCAATGGGATAAACATACCAACAATTTTTAAAAACAGAGGCCCATATAGACAAACAATAAACTATTACAGTATGTTTCCAAATTCTGCATAGGCAGTATGAATAACCAACACCTATAAACTGATATAAACACAAATAGTCCAAAGTATTTATTGATAATTGGCATCTTATAAATAACAAAGCAACATAAACCCGGGCTTTACTGTTCTGAAAATATTGTAAATCTTGTTGAAGTATAAATACTTAAGTTTCACCATCTCTAATTGCTTAATTTTATACAGCAGATGGTTGTTTAACATAGTATTAGTGCGGTCCTGTATTACCTGTATTATTTTCACGTGCTAGGTCCAAAATCTAATCTGCATTTGAGGGGGCGTGTTGAAGTATAAATACTAAAGTTATACCATCTCTAACAGTTTAAGCTTTGGAGTAGATGATTGTTTAATATGATATTAGAGTAGAAAGTCCAATGTTCGACTCTCGCCGCCACCTTAATGATTAAAAGATTTTCATGTACTATGCTCAAAATCTTGCCAAGAGCGTGTTGAAGTATAAATATTTAAATTACACGTTCTCTAATAGCTTTTAGAGTATGTGGTTGTTTAACAAATCTGCTATTAACAACAACATGTATGTTATTAAAAGTACTACACTACCAATTCTCACAAAAAAAAACACCATTTGTGGGATCTATTGCCAGAATCTACCATATAATTTCAGTGAAAAACCATGACACTCGATCAACAATCCCTGATATTAAAACTCTACACTGACCCTTTCATTCACAGGAATAGCTGAGGTGAGTCAGGTGACCCGGGGGTCAACTCATCGTGTAAATCTCACCAACCAGACCCAAAAAAAAGTTTACAATAACCTATACATTTTACACATAAGAATAAGAACACATATAAATAAATATACATATAACATATTGTTGTGAACATACAGTACAGTCAACAATCAAGAACAAAAATAATCGAGAACAAGAACACAAGATTTAAACACCACCCATTATTCCCAACACATATATTTCTATATAGAAGGAGAGAGAGAGGAGGAGGGGGGGGGGGAAGAGGAAATGAAACGGATCATACGAGAACCGGTGGTCTGCCAGAGCTGCATCTCTCCCTCCTCATACTTTCCTTCGGGGAGTACGGCAACGAGGATAAAATGATCCCCTTTCCGGACAACGTTATCCACAGCCCACTTAAGCGCTTTTTTGCTACATGCCGAGAAATCCACGGCAACACCCACTCTCCTATCTCCTTCCATTTCTCTCTCCGAAATTTTATCTCTCTACAATTCTCTCTTATTGTCGGAATACCGGAGAATCGAGCTGAGGAAAACAAGAAGTTCTAATGGTGCGAGGAAAAAGGCGAAGGCGAAGGCAAGGTCTTTCAAAGAAGATGACTATTAAATACATCAACTGTTTCTATCAACCGTTGGATTATCCGTTAATGGTACCTAAGGGATAGTGCGTATCATCCAACGGTAGAGATACAGGGAAGTGTCCCCATCACATGTGGCCCACATGTATGAGAGTTGACTTTCTTGCGTGCAATGATGTGTACCCGACAATAATGAACAAAGTCGCGTGAGTAAAGTTATCCGGGTCAGAGACCGACCCGAATCCAACGGAATTTTAGGTGGTGTTATTAAATCTTTAATAAATTAGTGTTAATCTCATCTTTCACATTGGGACAGTCCTAACATAATTATTAAGGATATAAAATATGACATAACTTATTAATAAGATAAGAACACAATGTAAAAGTAAAGAGTTTGAGTCTTTTTTAAGTCCCTCGTTTAATAAACGAGTAGACCGCCACGGTATGATTAATAATAAACGAATCCAATATGAGTGAAACAAATTAAAAGAAATACATGACATAACTCGTTTATATACCGTTATATACGATTGATATATTAAATAAATCAGATATGACACGATTTATTAGACACAAATTGGATATGAGTGGAGTACTTTTTGTTTTTGACATGAACTTGTTAAGACTTTATACAACCCGTTTCACCCGATACGATTGATAGAGTTAATTAGGGGTGGCAAATGAGTGTGTTGGGTTGGTTATGAGTTAGGTTAAATTGGATTAGGCTAAAATAAATTCAATCCATTTTTCACTCACCTAGTAAATGAGTTATAATGGGTTGAGTTTATAACGGGTTGGGTTAAACCGATTAACTCATAAAATAATTAAAATTCTTAATAGACACATTAGTACACCAAAACACACACACACACACATTAGTAGTACACCAAAATACAGACATACACACACTAATATACCAAAACACATACAAACTAATGCATTAAAAATATACACACTAAAATACACCAAAAATACACACATATATACTAACATAAAAATTAAAACAAATTTAATAAAAAAATACACACATAATGAGTCGGGATCAATTATGTGTTATGAGTTGGTCCGTGGGGGCGTGAGTCATGGGTTGACCCATGAGTCAACCCATGGGTCGATATGTGATTCATGGGTCAGCTCATGGGTCATGGGTCGACCCGTGAGTCATGTGTAGTGTATTAGTGTGTGTTTTTGGTGTACTAGCGTGTATATATGTTGGTGTATTCGTGTATATGTGTGTATTTTTTGGTGTAATAGTGTGTGTATTTTTTTGTGTATTAATATATTTATTTAATTATATTACTTGTGTTATTTAATAAAAAAATAAATATTTAACCCAATGGGTACCCATTTGTAATCCATATTAAACCGTTTAATTAAAATGAATCATATTACCCAACTCATTAGAACCCATATTAATTAATATAGATATCCAACTCATTTATTTAGGGACGAGTTGGACAGATTAATGGGTAATGGGTTAAGATTGCCACATCTAGAGTTAATCATTAAAGAGTTTAGTATTCCCTTGGGCTTGTTTTCATTAATTTTCCTTTTTTAGTGAATCATTTATGCATACACCTTTTGCTCGGGTTTTCTAAGATTAAAGGTTGGTCAATGAGCAACATCTCCTATCAAAGTGAGGGTTACACCGGGATCGGGTGTATTCTTGTTCAAACAAGGATTGGACTCCAATTTCTCGTCTGAAGCCTGTGATGGGTGCTTAGGCACATTCATATTTTGAACCGCTTTAAATAGCTCGCAAGAGGTAGATGATCCCCTTTGAGGAAAAACAATTGACCTACAGGTTTAGAGTCCGACTCAAACTCTAGGGAAATTTTACATGCTTTACTTGAATCTTTACACGAGTGTCAATTAAAGATTCATGAATGTTGTATAGGCCGTTTTTCTATCTAGTTCGACCGACTCATTATAATTTGAGCATGTGATCAACGAACGATTAATAGCAATTTCGTAATTTAATAGGAGATTTAGGGATCGTTTAGTAACGTTTTTGTTTTCGCGGCTTGAAAAAATTAAAAATAGAGATAATTTTTGTCTCGGTTTTGTGATAAACACTAAAACAAAAAATATGTTTGAGAGTCATTTTTGTCTATCAAATTATGAGAATAAAAACAAAAATATATGTTTGGTAACTACTTCAAATTTTATCCTAAATATGTTTGATATCTATTTGGTAATTAAATCTCAAATGACAATTCAACAATCCCAAATGAAAATTCAATTAGTTACAAATGACAATTTAATACCAAATGATATTTCAATCAATCTTAAATGATTCAACACAACACATACACACACGAACAAACACTATACACACACAAACTCAACACAACACACACACGCACATATCTGTGTATATATGCACAGATCTAACATATATATGCACAAATTCTGGGTTTCACAGAGAAGAGGGAGAGAGGAGAGAGAGAGAGAGAGAGAGAGAGAGAGGGGGAGGTAGCTATGGAGGTGGGTTTCACAGCTTCTGGGTTTCATACAGAGAAAGGAGAGAGGATGGAGAGAGGAGGCAGCGATTCGTCTGGAGGCAACGATCTGTGCATATATATGCACAACTTCTGAGTTTCACAGAGAAGAGAAGAGAAGAGGGAGAGAGAGAGAGAGAGAGAGAGAGAGAGAGAGAGAGAGGTGGGTTTTCACAGCTTCTGGGTTTCATACAATGAAAGGAGAGATGAGGGAGAGAGGAGGCAGCGATGGAGCAGGTGGTCTGATATAGAGAAAGAAGAGATGAGGGAGAGAGGAGAGAGACAGGGGGTTAGCGATGGGGAGGAGAGAGGGGTGAAATGAGTTTTTATACTTCAACAAAAAAAAAAAGGCTTGTTTTGTTGTTAAGAGAAGTCGAAGTCCGGATCTCATTAATTCCCCACCCTTTTTTGCGCATATTGTCTCTGTTTTTTGTGTTTCTTGAAACATCTTTTTTTTTGCTCCCATTTTTTTGTCTTTGTTTCCAAAAAACTAAAATAAAACAAAAACAAAAACAGTACCCAAACATATTTTTATTTTCATTTTTGACAAAAAATTAAAAACAAAAACACAAAATACAAGACAAAAACAGTTACCAAACAGCCCCTTAGATCCTCTTGTTTCAAATTTTGTTAATTTAAATTCACCAGTAAGATTTGGAATTAAGAGTGAGGTCCACTCAAATAAATATATATATTTTTATTTTTTTTCTTGAGAGATTTTTTTATTGTAAATTTAAGTGAGTCTCTAATTAGTAAAGTCTGATTGATTTATTAAAAAAATTTACAAAAAAATTTAAATTATATATATATATAAAATAAAGTACAATACAATTCAAATCTCAAAAGATAAACAAAATGACTTTTACTATTCACGGTTGAGATCTCTTTTAATTTTATTTTAAAGTTAATCTGACGACTAATATTAATACTCTAAATTTAATAGGGAAAATATGTCACTAAAGGTGTGTTTGTGATGATTTTTTAAAAGTGTTTTTAAGTTTTAATACTTTAATTTCTCATAAATACTTTAAAAAAACAAAGTAGTGTTTGAAATCACCCCACTACCACCATCACCCCCATCGCCCCACCACCACCATTAACACTACCGCCGCCACCCCACCCCACCACCAAACTACCCCCACCCCCATCACCACTACCATTACCACATCCATTGTCGCCACCCCACCACCACCACCACCTCACCCACCACCCCTCGCCTCTTACCACCACCATCGTTGTCGTTACCATACCACCCCTTATCATCACCACCGTTGCCACCCCACCACTGCCCCATATTATCACCACCGTCGTCATTACTACTGCCGCCACCCTACCACCGCCACCACCCCTACTGCCCGACCACTACCATCCCCACTACCCCCACCACCACCGCAACCGTCACCTCCACCCCACCACCACCCTACCACCACTACCCCCTATCGCCTCACCACCACCCCTCATGACCATCACCACTAGCACCACCACCGACATTGCCATTGTTGCCACCCCACCACCGCCACTACTACCCACCACCACTACTATCGTTCACTCTCACTATAACTGGTGCTTAAATTCTTTTCTACCTCCTCTATATTTGTGATTTGATTTTAGATACGAATACAAATATATTTATTGTTGACAATTTT
Source organism: Ilex aquifolium (assembly GCA_951799425.1). NCBI lineage: Eukaryota > Viridiplantae > Streptophyta > Magnoliopsida > Aquifoliales > Aquifoliaceae > Ilex > Ilex aquifolium. Next base: position 1,861,868 of record OX637397.1, on the reverse strand, counting down.
TTTTTATTACTCTGTGCCTTCAGGTACAACAAATAACTAGTATATATATATATTTGATCTAATATTGTATATAAACCCATTAATATCGCTCAATGAAATTAACAACAGAATTTGACAAACTTATAATTGAGAGTACACAAATCTCTTAACATCTTTACACTGCAAGTTGGACTTAATGAAATTTAAACATATTTTAAAACTCAGCATCAATAAAATCAGTACAAAGTACCCCAATTTTACCTCTAATTTACCATCTCAGCCCAAAAATGCCATTGCACATCAGGAAAAATAGATACAGACAAAATAAATAAAAAGAAAAAGAAAAAGCGGTTAAAGCGAATTGGAATTTGTCTTTTCGCTTTGGCTTTTGTCCTTTTGTCTTCTTTTTACTTTTAAAATTTTTAATACAAGAAAATTTTTGAAATACAATTATTTTGTACAGGGGGAATGATTTTTTTATATCCTAAAAAATTTATTAAAATTTTATTTTATATCTTAAAAGATTAAAATTTTCACATTATACTCTCAATTTAATAAAATAATAAAAAAATAGTAATAAGATATGACTTATTTTTTAGGCCTCTCTTTACTAACCAAAGTCAGTTAGGGGTGCAACTCGGGCGGGTTTGACAGTCAACCCTAATCCAACCCTAAGTATATAATCTTCAACCCTAATTCTAATCCTAACCCTATCTCGGGTTAAGGGACTCAACCCAAGCACTGTCCGAATTTAATTCGGGCGGGCTCGGGTTGAATTCAGGCTGATTTCGGGTTATTTTACGGGTTCAATTCGGGTTGAGTTCGGGTTGAGCCCAAAATAGGCTTGTTGTTCTAAACCTGATGCACTGTTCCACAATCCAGCTGCAGCATACATTCTTGCTAAAACCACATAATTTACTGATTTCTCAGGTTCTATATTAAATAGGTGTTTGACTGTAATTTCTCTAATAGACATATTGTCATAGTTACTACATGCCCAAAGAATGGAACCCCAAAGTGAGGCATTAATTCGGGTTGAACCCGATGGCTCAACCCTAGGCCAGCCAAATTGAATTCGGGTTGAGGTTTTTTGACCCAAGTCCAACCCAAGTATTAGAAACCCTAGCCCAAACCCTAATTTTTTCGGGTTGAAATTAGGTTAGCCCGCCCAAATTACACCCCTAAAGTCAGTTCTTCGTGAACTCCGTTAGCTAAGCAAGGGTCATTCTCCCTCCTACTAGTCAGTCTGTTGTATCGGGGGAAAAGTCTTACTCTCATTGAATTCGAACGTAAGCCGTAGAAGTCAAGGGGTTATGAGGAGTAAATTTGCTTTTTTTTTAATAAATAATTATTTGCATAATATTAAATTTTAAATATTTTTAACAAAAAATTGGTATACACTTTTCTTAAAACTAGTTGGTGCATACATGCGTTGCACGTGAACCATTTTAATTATGAAATCTTGGATGTTAAAATCATGGACCAAAAACAAACCAACTATTGTGAATTTATTATAACATATAATTTTTAATATATCTATTGAATGAAAATTGGAAAAACATCGTGCTTACAAAATTCATATGTTTGAATTAATAACAAAAACATGAGGGGGTCAAAAAATAAATAAAACGTGGACATTTCAATTTAATGGGTATGAGAGGAATTCAGTTAAAAGCAAGTTCATAATAAAGGGGACAAAGCACTTTGAGACTTAAAAGACTCGAGGTAAGTAAAGGTGGCCAAAATTGAAAGCAGGGGCTATACAACGATGCCATTGGCGTATATGTCACATATGCTACAACCATAATGACCTTTTGCAAAGATAAGGGCTCTCTAACACTTGCTCTAAAGAAGCTTCGCGAACTCCTCTGTAGTCTCTTTCACATAAGGTATGTCATTACCCATTGGTCTTATAAAGAATAAAACAAACATATTTCCATTTCATCAGCACTTGCTAACCTAACTTAGTCGAATATGACATTTTCAAGGAAGAACTTCATTTTTAACAGGTTAGTCCCTACAGTAGAAGATCACAACGACCAACTACTTTCAAAAGAAAAATAGTACCAAATAAGTGAATCAGGCAAATGAAACTTCTTTTGGTAGAAATAGCATGAGCAACTAATATACCGTGTCAATAATTTGTTTACAGTGTGTCTGCTATGAAAGCTGTATGTGTTGGAAAAATTGGATGCAAATAAAGTAAACGGCAGGGTGAGGCGCAGACTAAGTCGCTCTCTTAAGACGATTCGCGCCCCTTTATGAAAGAATCACAGCGCAGAAGGCAGTAGCACGTCGTCCCCAGGATACAACAGCCCAGCCTATTGACTGTTACTTCACTCAGATCTGCACAATCGAATAAAGCAGAAACTTCACACACACCTTCAAATATTGCCCAGAAACTTATATAAGAAAAAATAGTTTATATCAGATTATATATTTCTATACTGAAAATATATCTCCTCCGCTAGTCCCACCCCTACGCACGTGAGAATTTCAAGATCTCTCTTTAATTCAAAGGCTAAATAACACTAGTATATATATATACCCAAGAACTTTTGGATATTTAGTCGATGTGGGATTGAGTTCCCACAAATAAAAAACACTCTTTTAGTTAAAATATTCTAATAGTATGTTAAGCAACGTTAATATCCAAAGGGATTAACAATAAGCAACATAATATTTGAACAACTACAGCTTTTACATCACTGGGAATGCATGATGACTCCGGGGATGTTTGGTTATCATAGAATGTTAGGGTATCTTCATTTGCCATGTAATCGTTGGATCTTTGCATAATTGGTAATTGTTAACAATTTAGCCAAACAATTCCCCTATCAAAAGCACAACTTATACCAAAAAGGCCAGAATCAACACAAAAGAATATTGACATACAACCCCACAACCACTAAAATTCAATTTAACTGACTTTCCGAAATAAAATAAAATAAAAACAAAGTAACTTCTACGTAAACCATTCTAATACTACATCTATTTTCACTTTGTTGAGTACACAAAAATTAATGCACATATTGAGCATTCAGATATTTACGTGTTTAGGTCTCAGAAGAGGAAATAATGTCGAAAACAAATTTGGATTACATTCGAATAAAAATTCAATCCATTTCAAACCCTATCCGATGTATCAAATCTGGCCTCACCATTGGCAACAATAGCCATGCCAAGTGAAAACACTATGGCTGTCGTAGGAACCTTTGTGCAATGCTTAGCACCACCATGGATGGTCATGCCAAACACCAATGGAGGTAGAGCATGCTTCACAACCTGCAAACGAAGCCATATATATAGCATGAAAGATTCTTAAAGATATTTAGAAATAAATGGAAAAATCAAGTCATAACAAAACTGTAATGCATGAACCCAAGATCCAAATTCCTAAGCAGAATGAAAAACCTTCATATCCAGAGAAAGTTCAATAAGAATTTAAATTTTTATCGTGCTTCTTGTAGGTTCTGTAGCTACATTAATAAAAACCCATAAGCAAGATAGTTAATAGTTCTCTCGCACACTCAAATAAAAGAATGAAAAACTTTATAAATTGGTCCAACCAAATAAAGAGTCTGCATTCATAATACTTCTACTTAGAACATAATAAAAGATTTCGTAATGTCATCAATAGACAAATATCAATCACAACAAGAAATGATATTACCTGCAAGAAAAAGATGTCACCTTTGCAAATTATTCTGCATCACCAATGCAAGTGTACGAGATTTATGCGTAAACTCAGCACATAGTTGATCATTGATTTTCTGAAACCAAGTTGATGATTTTCCATTATCAGTCTCTCAATTAGTATAGGCATACTCGAAAATAGTTTAGTTATACATGTCTTGGTTTCCCACATCTGAAAGATAAACAAATTTGTTGTAGGATTAACTTCTAAAAATCATAATTAGTTTCTAAATTTTGTTTTTGGTTTTAATTTGGTCTTTGAATTTTTAATTGTCTCAATTTAGTTCTTCTATCGTTAAATCAACGCTGAAATTGATCAGGTTGGGTTAGTCTCCAGTTGATCTAATGATGAAAATCGATGGAATGACTTAATTAAGACGAAATTGATAATTGAGGATCTAAATTAGGACAATTGAAAGTTTTGGGACAAACTATGACTTTTATCCTTTAAAAAATGCATTTGCATCCTTTTCTAGGATGAATAAGGGATGGGTGGAATTCTCATATTTTATTTCCAGCGACTAAAGGCTAACAATTGATACCCTTTTATCGTGAGGTAGTCATGACTTACAATCATTGCAAGTGCATACAAATTGGTCATAAATAATCTTCTGAACCAAGATTATCTACCAATACAATCTACCTTTGAATGCTAAAAATGAAAAGCAACTTCACCATAACAACCAACATAATGGGCACATTGCCCTCTAGGCATCTCAATGATGCTCTCAGAAGACTGTAAAATAGCTAGAAAGCGTGAACCAACTTCTCATCTATACTAACGCTTACAAGTATACACAATTACACATCATGTTTATTTTTCTAAATGATAATATAATACACACTAATAAAAATATTTATGAGCATATGCATGTACGTCAATAAATAACAAAACCCCCCAAACCTAAATAACAAAATGCACACAAATAGATGTAATGTATGCACAATATTCATATGTACATAAAACAAAAGCCCCGAATTCCAAATTACAAAACACACATTCATATGAACAAAAGCGTGTTGTTGTACTTACATAAAACAATAACAATATCTGAAAACTATAAATGATTCAGGAAATAAAAGTTATCAAGCAGTATTTGCAAAATAGTAAGAACAGAGTATAAGAAAGAGACATGGGCAAGGATTTTAGTTCTTTCATATTTACAATCAATTTGGCTTCGATTTTAGAAGATTTTCCAGTTGTCTTTCAGTATTCAATGAAGCTCTTAAATGAGGTTTCCTCTATGTGGTAAGAGTGATGGTAGATAGAGAGACGACTTGAAAGAGAAAAGAGCAGTTGTGTATGGAATGAAGAGGAACTGAAGAGACAATATTTCAATATTCAACGAAACTTTTAAATGAAATTTCCTCTATATGGTAAGTGAGATGGCAGATAAAGAGAGGGCTTGAAAGAGAAAAAAGTGATTGGGTATGGAAAGGAGAGCAGCTGAAGAGACAACACACATGATAGATAAAAGCAGATGGAGAACAAAAGATAGAGTTTGATATAAATGTGATACATTAACTGCAATTAAAATATTTAACCGGGAATGTGTAGGGTTTAAAAAGGGGTAATTAATCTGGAGGATAAGTATGACATAGATGTAGTTTTGGAGGGTAAAAGTAAAAAAAAATTGTTTTTCCATGTATGCTGATATTTTAAAGTAGTATAGATGAAGCACATTTCTACTTTCTATTCGATTGTGGATATAACAATATGAAAATTTTAATTTTTAAGGTATAAATTGAGAATGCAAAGATTGTTTGGGGGTACAAAGTGTAATTTTCCTTTTTTTCTATATATTGTAATGCCCTATTGACCATAAATGATGCGAACACTTCCTAGTGATTTGTGCGAACACTTCCTAGTGAAGAAAGCATTTCGGTGAAGAAGATGAGCTGCGATTCGTTGTAGAGAATCTAGGGTTCTCTGGTTCAAAAATCATATCAACAATGGCGTTTTGGTGGCCTTTGCTCGTTCTCGCATTCGCTTTCGTGATCTGTAGGTTCCTTCTGATGCTCATTCCTTCCAATGTGTCTTCTATCGACGTGGACGCTTCTGATGGTAGTTCTCCTTCTCTCTCCAGATATATACATTTGAATCTAGACATTTACAGATACATCTATATCTATATAAACACATATGTATGTGTTTATGTGATTCTCATGGTTTATTGCTGTGTTTGTTTGAAAATTACAGTGTTGGATGATGGAAATCAAACCAAGGAAAACAGCTTCATATATGTAAGTCTATCAAAATGCTGCTTAATTTTGGTGTTTAAATTAATTTTTACCAGTAATGTTCTCATTTATGAGTTTCTGTTTTCTAATTGTGATTGATTCGAGAAACATAACTATAAAGCAAATCTGGAATGGATGTGAATTATAACTCCTCACGAGACAGAGTTTATGTATTTGTATGCAAATCGCCTTTACTTTGCTCAACCTAATGAGTGTAATAGTCTACTGTAACTGAACTGATTAATTTTACATTGCTGAAAACGCACGCTTGATAAGGTGGATTAATCATTAAAGTGTTCCGGATTATTTCGATGAGTGTGCTTCTGATAGTTCAAAACGTGCATGTACTAGAAATTGTTTTTGTAATATCTGGAGTAGTTATGTGGCCAAACTTGGACAAGTTTTAGCTAGGTCTTGCTACTCACATTTCCTTTGGAATTTCAATCCAGATTCCTTCCAGAAGGCAGACGGATAAAGTACAATGCTACGAGCCTGCAACGATGAAGTACCTTGGTTACTTCCCTGCATTGAAACCTGATGAGGTTGGTGTTTTCATTATCCCCCCTCCCCCTCCCTCTTTTCTAGGGTAGTGATTTCTTATTTCACAAAGGATTTGTTAATATGATTATCTATGAAGTTGTAGAGCTTTTGGTTAGTTTTATTCCTGTTTTCTTATTGATGAAATTTAAGATGCTAGGATCTCTGTTCCATCCTGTTAGAAATAAATATTGCTAATTCTGCAATATGTAGTGCTTAATAAGCCTCTTACTTTGGTTTCTTTGCTTCATTTCTTTTCTTTATATCTTTCATATGATTGGATATTTAAACATTTTAAAAAAGCAAAAATATGATCATTTCTCCGTAAACTTATAGAATCAACTGGCAACAATTGACTTTCAAGGATTGACCGGATTGATCGATCTCTCTTCTCAATTTAGAATATAGTGCAAGCCTTCTCTTTGGTTGCATGTAGTTCTTTTCACTGCCATTTTCTTGAGGTTATAGGTTTCTATTTGCATGATACACCCATGTTCTCGATATCAGATACATGGATGCATATGCATACATGCACAACCTCATATATAATCAAGGTAAGTAGCATAAAACTGACAACACAAAACATTTTCAGGTCAGGGAGCGTGTGACCCAAGCAAGGAAGGCTCAGAAAATATGGGCAAAGAGTAGCTTCAAGCAAAGACGCCAGTTTCTGCGGATACTTCTGAAGTATATTATCGAACATCAAGAGCTTATATGCGAGTAAGGTTTTCTTTATTGCCCCCGATTGAGGACTCATTTGTAAATATTAACTTCTATGAAGTATAGACAGATATTTGTTATATTCCAACAACATAGTGAGCTAGAGACCTACATATCAAGCTTAGGCTGGAGTTATATATCAAACTTGGTTCCTTTCTTACTTTTCCGTGTCTTTGTCCTGTTGGTTGAAGCTTTCTTATTTGTCAATTGCTTCAAATTTACTTCATGTATGGTGAACTATTGATATGAAGTACTGTTGTCCTGGTTCATGTGTTGTTTTAATTAGAATATCTTCACGTGATACTGGAAAGACAATGGTAGATGCTTCCTTGGGGGAAATAATGACAACCTGTGAGAAGATCACTTGGCTTCTTGCAGAGGGTGAGCGGTGGCTAAAGCCTGAATACCGGTAGGTGTTACTATCTTACCTTATTTTTTTTAATCTGGTTGATTTGCATCAAGCGTGGATAAAATGACATTTTTGCTCTGACTCAGAAAAATAGAATTATCATTCAATTATGAATTTAAATTTATCTAATAGATTTATTGCTATTTCAGTAATTTTTTTTCCCCGCACTGTAGTTGCTTATATCCAAGCATTTGTCTATACTTCTTATGTGCCAATTACTTGTGTTGGCTTGATTTGCCCTTCATTGCTTGAGTCACTCTACGTTGTGATCAAGAGATATGCACTCACACTCTTGTCATTTTCTTAATTCTAAAAGACCTGAACAAAAACCATTTCAATTAGTATTCACGTCATAATGCATTCTTATTGTGCAATTCTCACAATATTTGCGCTTATTTTCCGAATGCCTTAATTGTGGGTACATAAAGATTTGGCCACAATAAACTGGCACTATCAATTACTTCCACATTTTTTTATTACTTGTGATATTTTCTTTTTGAAAAAGATTATGCACAAGAGAAGGATTAAAGGAAAGTGATTATTGTTATTTGGTGGCTCTCAGGTCTTGTGGGAGATCGATGCTTCACAAGACAGCCAAAGTGGAATTTCACCCCCTTGGTGTAATTGGTGCTATTGTTTCGTGGAACTATCCATTTCATAATATATTTAATCCGATGTTAGCAGCTGTCTTTTCAGGGAATAGTATTGTGATAAAGGTATTATGTTTGTGCCATGTACTCAAATATTCGATGATGTTTAGTTTAGGTTAATGTGTCTGAATATTCCCATTGTGCCTGATTTAACAACTCTGTTTCTGAGCTGGGGTTGTATTTATTGAAGTGGAACTATAGCTTAAATGCTTGTTCACATTTATGTTTGGAGGGTCCATTTGAAGCATTCCGTAGACATCATATATGTGTCTGCTGCTTTCCTTGCGAGGTCTCTCAGTGCTTGTGTTCAATGTTAGTGCAGTGGTTGGTGGAGGGAAACATATTCTGATTCTTCTTGCGTACATAGCTTTGAGATGCTTTCAGGATTTGTTAGGCCACTGGCACTAAAAAACTATTCAAGTAAACTGTTGAAGACCCTCTTTTTATTTCGGCTGAAAACAGAGATGCAAGAGCAATGTCGAAGTTTTCTTTGATGCTTTCAGGAAGTTTTCTTTCTTTTCTTTGATGGGTATGTGTGAGATAAGGTCAAGTTCCAATTCAATTATTGCCTTATGACATTGTTTTGGCCATGAGACCTTTTAAACCCAAATAACAAAGATGATGGTCTCTGGTTTGTCTTTCTTTGGTGGCCACTTTCTTCCTCACCTCTTCCCTGCGCCTTTTTATAGCTTATATTATACATCACGGCTTCTTGCTAGGCGTCTCTTCTGGTGTGATATGCATATAAATGCTCTGTTACTGATGTCAATGGAACTACTGAACTACATGCTGTTTTAATCTTACATTATTGTGTAATTACATATGTAACAAAATCTTCTGATGCCCTACTCTTTTGTATTGATTACTGTCTTTTATAATTATCATTCCTCGGCATTTTGTACTAGGGTAGTATACTGCTACCAATTGTTATTCTAACAGAAAAATGTGTGATTGTTAATATAGGTTTCAGAGTATGCAAGTTGGTCTGGATGTTTCTATATGCGAATAATCCAACAAGCCCTTGCTGCTGTAGGAGCTCCTGAAAATCTGGTTGAAGTAATTACGGGGTAGGAAGTTCTGTTGTATTTATTTGTTCTCTTGGCTTGTGTTGATTCATGTAACTCAAATTGGACTTCTTTCCCAGGTTTGCTGAAACCGGAGAAGCACTAGTGTCCTCGGTTGACAAAATTATATTTGTTGGATCACCAGGTGTGGGTAGAATGGTATGATCATCCCCCTCCCTTGGGCTACTAAATAGATGTCATGGATCTTTTCACCGGAACAGGACTTTTATTTCAATTTTTTGTCTCTCCAATGTCTCTGCAGTGGCTCTATGTAACATTTCAAATGTTAGACATATTTTTTTTTGAACATAAATGTTAGATATTCACTGCAATAAATACTAATAAACTTCTTGTTTTATTATTGAGAGCTTTTGCTTTAAATTTTCTAGTTATTTTCAATTTGTAACTATCAACCTCAGTAGGTTTTTGATGCATTTCGAAATTTCTAATGGTCAACCTCAATAGGTTGTTCTTGTTTTTGATTTGAACACTATCTTAAAGAGGCGCCTTATATTGGATATTCACTGCAATGAATACTAATAAAATTCTTGTTTTATTGTTGAGAGCTTTTACTTTGAATTTTCTAGTTATTTTCAATGTGACTATAAACCTCAGTAGGTTTTTCTTGCATTTCCGAGTTTCTGACGGACAACTTCAATAGGTTGTTCTTCTTGTTCATTTGAACACTATCTTAAAGAGGCGCTGTATGTCTAGAGAACCTTATAAGTTATAAAGGAACTCACAGATTCACACATTGTCTCTACCCGACTACCCGTCTTCATTCTGCATAAAATACTGTTCCTGCTTCTTCTGATATAGTTTTGAGTTATTTTGCTGCATCATTGATGTGCACTTTTTGTATGCCTGCAGATAATGAGAAATGCTGCTGATAAGTTGACACCTGTTACCCTTGAGCTAGGAGGAAAAGATGCGTTTATTGTCTGTGAGGATGTAGACGTGCCTCATGTATGAATCCCCGTTATCTTTACGAGTGTCTATTGGATTCAGATGTGGCCATTGACTGTCCTTACTGTTATTTGAGACTCTTGGACCTCTGCCTTTAACTGTGGTTAATTGTTTTTGGGTCATTGAATGTAATTTAGGTTGCACAAATTGCTGTTAGGGCTGCTCTCCAATCAAGCGGACAGAATTGTGCTGGGGCTGAGAGATTTTATGTTCATCGGGACGTTTATTCTTCATTTGTCGCTGAAGTAGTCAAAATTGTAAAATCTGTTACTGCTGTAAGTATGTTCCTTCTAATGAATTCTCTATCTAAATCTTCTTGGTCTTAAGGAATGATTCTGACTTTGAATGTATTCGGCTTGGTATATGCATATGATGGATTTTTGACTGCTAAGTCGGCACACTCTAGAAACGTCATTCATTTGGAGCCCATTGCCAGTGGTTTCTGACTAAAACTTATATCCACTTGAAGGAAGGCAACTAAGCAGTGTTCTATTGCTTTCATATTGTGTTAATCAATGTACAACTAGCAGGTGAAGAGTTGAGAAGCAACTCAACAGAGTGCCATTGCCCAGTTATATGATATAGGACAGGGGCTAAAAAGTCATGGCACACATCTAGAAATCTTTAGAAGTGTCAGCTAACAACCGTGAGGTTGTTTAAATCTTGGAGCAGCCACTTGGTGCAAATAATAATATCTATGATTAGGATTGTATATAATCTACCTTTCCCAGCCATGGTCCAAGATCGCGGTATCAACCACAAAGTCAGAGGACACTGAGATGCATTGATCGTGCCGCTGTAGGACAGTATTGGGAGATACGCACGAAATGCTAAATCAAAAAGTTAGACATGACGAGAGATTCAAGTCATATAGCGGTATTACGAAATGGTATCATCGCGTCACAAAAATAATGCCTCAAATGACTTAGCCAAGTTATCGGAGAGTAGTATTGAAATGGAAGGTGTTGAGTCGGATACCACTCGCTGACTCTTATCAGTATAGTTTGACCATGCTCCTGCATCCTCAGGAGCCAAACTAAGTAATAACCCATTATTGTTCAAGTTAACAGATTAGAAGGAAATTTTTTTTTCTGCTTGTCATTCCACTTTCAGAGGTGAGAATTTCAGAATTTTAGTATGGACATTGATAAATCCACCTAGTGTCATACTTTGGATTTGATCCCAGTGTGAACATTCATCTATGTTATGGTGCTGCTGCCAGCTGTCAGGTTTTGATTTAATGTCGTTCCTTTAATAGGAAGAGTGGAGCAGTAATCTTGTTCTTGGCTTCTATTTATCACTCGTAATTCTACATTTGGATGATGTGATTCATAGGCAGATGTAGCACACTTTAGGATTGCTTGAACTTATCAGAAATTGGGGTCTAAAGTTCTAAGCTGCAAGTACGGGATGTTGTTTTAAATTCATTTCCCTTGAAAATAGACTCATTCTTCTACCTGATAATCTTCTGCAGGGCCCTCCACTGGCTGGAAAGTATGACATGGGAGCCATATGTATGCAAGAACATTCTGAAAAGCTTCAGAGTCTGGTAAATGATGCCTTAGACAAAGGAGCTGAAATTGTTGGCCGGGGAAGTGTTGGCAATATAGCTGAAGGTGCTGTTGATCAATACTTTCCTCCCACTGTTATTGTAAATGTAAACCACACAATGAAGTTGATGCTGGAGGAGGTAATTCACTTTTCATCAGACAATTAATGTTGTGTTTTCACTTCCCATGGAAATGAAAACTGTTCCGTCCTGTTCATGATGGCAATTGCCTCTGAGGCTGCGCTGGTTGCATTTTCTAGCTGCAGTTAATAGACTTTTTCTTCATTCTACTCCACCGTCTTATCTTATGATGCCTATCTGCATTGGCTGTTTTCGTATATAGGAATTTATATTGCATGACCTATTGAAATATATAGAATGCTTCAATTCATGTGTGGATAAGAAGCATTTTACTATTTTACTAGATTTCTGGAAAAGTGCTCTAACTTTTTGTTTTACCACCTCCATTATTGTGCAGGCTTTTGGACCAATTATGCCAATAATGAAATTCAGCTCCGACGAAGAGGCTGTCAAGCTTGCAAATGATTCCAAGTACGGGCTTGGTTGCGCTGTGTTTTCTGGCAGTCAGCCCCGTGCGAAACATATAGCTTCCCAGTTACATTGTGGAGTTGCTGCAATCAACGACTTTGCATCATCTTACATGTGCCAGGTAATCTTATCACGTAGGTGGTCAAGTATTAATTACTGGAAATGAGGCTTCCTGGAGGCTTATTGAGAGTATGCCTATTCTAGCTCATACTTTTTTTTTGGGTCAACTGTAATTCTAGCTCATACATAAACAACCTATATCCTGAATCTCAACAGTATTAACTGTATACTGTTGTTTGCTGATAGAAGTTGGACTAAAGGGAAATAGTGCCAAGTATGACGGAGCCAAAAGGAGTAAAACTAATTTCATCTGGAATGGAATGGTCCTATGTTCTTTATCCTAAAGTAACTATTGCATTCTTAATGTTTAACTGGATGCACCCACTCAGACATCAGACTGGTAGCAGTTCATTTCTAGGGCAATCCTAAGCCTCGACAATGGGCCAAGCCTACCCAGACCGACACAGACCATGATGGGTCACGAGCCAGGCAACTGGGCTGATGACTATTCAATGGGCTTGGCCAAATTACCCCATCTAGTAATTCTATGACCCATTGCCTATCCTTCAGTCCAGTCCCATTGGGCCTATTTCTTTCCTGTCTTTTTTGAAATTTGACATTCTAAATTGTTTTTCCAAATTTTGTTGGGTCAATAGTCCAGGCTACAGCCAGGCCATAATCAGGATTGGGCCTACCGGGCCAAAGCCACTGTCCATGGGCTATTCGCAGCAATCTTAGGTTTAGTTTTGGTATATCTCACTTCACTAAAGAAAATGCCTTGTGTATGCAGTCACTGCCATTTGGTGGTGTGAAAGACAGTGGATTTGGAAGGTTTGCTGGTGTAGAAGGATTGAGAGCTTGCTGTCTTGTAAAATCTGTTGTGGAGGATAGATGGTGGCCTTTCATCAAAACTAAGATTCCAAAGCCTATTCAGGTGAGCTTCCGAACTTTCCACTGTAATTCACTAAAATTCTCTAATAACAAACTGATTTTCTCACTATTGGACCAATGTAGTACCCTGTTGCGGAGAACGGCTTTGAGTTTCAAGGATCACTTGTAGAAGCACTCTACGGCTTGAATATCTGGGACCGTTTGTGGGCATTGGTGAATGTTATCAAAATCCTTACAGAACAGAATTCTCCTACCAGCAATAAGAGAAGAAATGAGTGAGCACAATTATGCTATCAGGCTGGCAACATATTCACAGGTTTTCCGACTAAACAAGGCCTTTGGCGACGCAGACTTGCCATCAATCTAGCTCGGGTGAGATTCAAATTTCAAAAGCTAAAACAGTGAGGCAACATTTGGGGAACTTTTTATTGTTGTCTTTTTGGTGTAAAATGTGTTGCTTTCCCTCCCTTTGTCCACCCTTCTTGCCCTTGGCTTTATTAATTTTTCATCTCTTAAAACACTAAAATCCACTGTTTGTACAATACAAAAATTTTCAGTTTGCTGGGACACGAACTTGAAGGGGTGGTTGATTTTAATCCTCCTCAAGATGAATCACACAATTAACTAACAGTTAAAAATATCTCGTTAATATATTGTTAACCATGGGAAACATGGCATCTTTAGCTAAATAATAATATTTTTCTTAATACCTGCTTGCCTATAAATAAATGGGTTAGATACTTATATTAATTAATGTGAGTTTTAAATAGGTTGGGTAATAAGATTCATTTTGATTAAGGAAATTAAGATGGATTATAAATAAGTATTCATTGGGCTGAATATTTATTTAATATATCAAAACATACACAAATATACACACACTAATACATAAAGTACACACAAATACACTAATACACCAAAAACACAATAATACACTCAAGCTGATCCATAGCCCATGACCCAACCCCAACCTCATCTCTCTCTCTGTATTTTGGTGTTTAATTAAATGTATATCTTTTGTGTTAATGTGTATATTTTTTTATATATTAGTGTATTAATGTGTTTATTTTTAATGTATTAATGTATTTATATTAACATTTTCAATTATTTTATGAGTTAATAGATTTAATCCAACCCATTATAACCTACACCCAACTCATAACTAATCCAATCTGCCCACTTACCATCTCTAGTTCTCAGTACACAAAATCTCATTCCATTAAAAAACATGCAAATTACTAGCATTTTTCTTTTGAAATTGAAATGCATTTGCATGCATCTACCAACACATTTACATGGACTATAACTTAGAAACTTGATCCACCCATTTCACTCACGTCAAGATGCTTAATAACCATGCTTATTCGACGGCCTGAAATCCAAGGTGCCATGTTCGTTGGTGTATCCAAATATTCACAATCTCATTCACACTTTAATGCACGGGTGATTTCCCATGTAACTGTGTCAAGCTCTTGTTCAGTTCGTGCATAACCACAGTTCACTAGTGCAACTGTGAACCTTTCATGCTCAAGCGAAGACGGATACATGATTTGTTCTTCCTGAAATATGACCACCAAGGAAGGGAAAAAAAGAAGATAAGCGAATATTTTACTTTGTAAAGTTAATCTTCTCAAAACGAAACTAATTTCATCATCACCAAGAGAAAGAAATGACTCAATATCAAATTGTGACGTAGCACAGAAAGTGTAAACAAGATAAGTCCAATAGCAAGTGTTGCACATTCTCTCCTTAGACTTTTGTATCATGTTGGGGTGGGTTGGGAGGAATGTATTTTCAGTAATACTATTGGAATCTAATTTGTTGGTCTAATTTATCATGACCTTTGGATTAATTGTAAATCTTATCAAACATTAAAAATAAGTGTTAATCTAAAGGTTTTAACGAAACCACTTCATTAAGATCAAGAACTTAGGTCATATTTTTAAATTCAAATAACATTATTCATGTATTTTTTCTCTAAAATGTGCACATAAATTAAATATTTAGGGACCAATAATACTTCTTATTTTGTGAAAATTTTATTTTTTTGAAGTCAAGAGTTCAAGTCTATCTCCCTCTTCTCTCTCTCTCCCTCCCCCTTACCCACCCACCCACCCAAACAAAAAATAATGCCACAAAGACCAAATTCATAGCACGTGAATACTTTAGAGATCAAAATTACACATTATCTTTTTTTTTTGGCTTTATCAATCTATATGGCAATTTTTCTACTTTATTGCCTCAGTATCACATGTTTTAATTTTTTGGAAACTCCTGTTGTTACGAAATCGTGATTTAAACCCACTTTTTAGCTAAGTGTGTTTACAAACACGGTATAAGTAAAATTGGTTCAAACACACACACTTAAGTATATAGAGTTGTGTGTTCATGGAGAGAGAGAGAGAGAGAGCATTACCTCGGGCAGTTCATAGAATTCATCTGGAGATATTTGCAGCAACTCTGTAGCAGTCTGACCAGTACACCATGCAAAAACTTTTGCACTTTCGTCTGCAAGTGTTATTTTCAAATGGAAGGTACGCACAACCTCACCATTGCAATTACAATGACAGAAGTTGCACTTCAAAATCCCACTGGGCGTCTCGTCAACAAAATGACCACAAAGGACATGTGACAATCTCGTATTTACATGACAATGTTCAATCTGGTCCATCCAAACCCGACATATCTGGAAATTCACAAACAGAGATAAAAACATTAGGATTCGGAACAATGCTCTAAACACGACTACCATCTTAAGCAAGGAGCAAATTACCACGACTTATAATAAATAGGGCTCTGAAAGATTAAAAACTCAAGGATAAATATCACAGGTATCTTTTTACACGAGTTCAATTTAATCCCTATACTTTTAATAGTTTAAAAACCTAAACAATCAACTCATTCCACCAAATTCTTCGGTAAAACAAGTGGGAAACTCAAAAAATTGGATTTTAGATGGCAACTTGGAAATAGTGTATGATAAGAGTAGTCCATTCGGACCAGGTAATAGACTTAGGCAGGCTTAAGCTCTCTCTTAAAAAATATTGGATTCGGACGGATCGACTATCGGGCCTATCGAATTTCAAATTTTTTTTTTTCAGGCCAGATAACAGGTTTCATAGGCCAACCCAACCCATGGACACCTCTAAGAGTTGATGCGATGATTTACATGATTTATTTAACACCACCGTCAATTTCATCGAATACTCTACTAAATTTCTTGTAACATGGAAACACATTAATATACAAATAGCGAACAGCAAAAACACACAACACAATCAGATCTACAATTTCTTCGAATAATCTGCCAAAAATATGGAACTACATGTTAATAGCCAGCACGTTATCAATGGCAAAAACAAAAAGTAAAAGCATTAAATTAGATGAAATTGGCACCCCAAGGACAAAAAGCACACAAACAGTTTCAAGAATTTGTTGTAAATTATGAAACACCCCGAATTCGGAACTAAATAGACAAATAAAATAGAAGTACCTGTGTACTGCTAGTCTGGGTTGATAGGTCAGAAAGGTGCGATAACTTGTGGAGACAAGATGAGTTTAGCATTGCCGGTAAGCAGCTAATGTTTATGACCGATGCTCCAACATCAGTCTCGTGCCATAGTACTTCAAGGCTGTCAAGATAAAATAATCAATAAACAAGATTGGATGTTCCCTTGTAGACTATGAGAAGAGCGACGAGTGCAAAAGAACATGCAAACTATAAAGTATGAAAAAGAACTAGCTTAAAAGTTTTTAGAGTGATAAAACGTTGGGATTTTCTACAGTATCAAACCTTAACAAAAGTCACAACTCTAACAGATCAAATTAAGTCTCAATGAGGTTGAATTAGGATTGATCCAAAAAACTTATGATCAAGCCAAGTTTTTAGAATCAATCTCAAATATTTGGACCTCATTGACCTCGTGAATAGCAACTTGACCTCTGAGTATCATAACTGGCCCATATTTTTTCACTGACCGGTACCTTAGATTTTTCTAAAGCATTATCTATAGTCCACCAATCGTAAAGCTGAAAACGAATGTGGAATATGCTCACCGCTTTTGCTTTGTCACGGAGCATGTCAAACCAGATATATACACAGTGTGACCAAGGCCTAATCTCCCCAATGACCTGAGAAGCATAATTTTCAAGCAGGAGTATGTAAAGGAAGATATTGGACTCTTTAAGGGAATGACTGTATTATAATGTTAGATAGGGCAATTATAACTACCAAGATCTCACAAAATGTAGCTTTGCCCAAACTGCTCCAGTTGTGTCTTCAATTCTCAAAGCAAAAGTGATCTCTGCTGTATTTCTTTCCCTAGAAATATCTGTGACAATACCATAGAGGCTGATGCCAGTCATCTTGTCACGAAGATCCACAACAAATGACTGCAAGACTTTGAACATGTAAGCGGGTTTAGTAAAAAATTAAAGTAGAAAAGTGACCACAAGTATCATGAGTGCTAGAAAAACCAAAAGCCTACTTTGTTCTTGATGCAATAAATTCCAGAGACATTGCAAGTTGAGTACATTCCATTGACTAGAATGGGAATATAATCCTATCCCTGTTTCTTGCCTAGACACCTCTTATGGACCCAAGAATGCTAGACCTCCCCAACGTTTCAAATGCAGAAAAATAAACAGCCATAGATATTTAAGAAATGAGCACAATTGAAACATGGCAACTTGAAGTCTTAAAAGATCCCATCAGGTTAATTTCAATACAGCTGAAAACATATTTCTCAACTACACGGACAGCTGATTCATCCATAAAAATATTTTCATCCATCTTAGCATTACACCAAATACTAATACTGAACTTAAGTAGCTTCTGACAATGGACATATTAAAGAGGGTAAGGTAAACTCACTCGAAAAGGATAATTACTGAAGTCAACTGACCCCTGAGAATCACAGGGTAAGGTCACTTGAGAAATTATAGGTCCCTGACTTGGACATATTGCACTGAAAAGCCTTGACCCCAGGTAATGACTTTGTGACAATGCCACACATACCTGAGAAATCCAGAAGTCAACTCTAAATTCACACTTGCTATGCTAAAATCAACACAAACTATCCATGACGTACTTGTTCCTCATGTTGTATTTGAGGCACCAAATATAATTGTGTAGCACTGCCGTATTCAAGAGAAATTTCTTCACAAGCTTCAAGGGCACTGTCAACAGAACTTGCAATAAAAGGCCTATCAAGAGCAAGCATACTTCCGACACTGTAGAAGAAATTGCACTATGGTCATATATACAAGGAAAGGAAATATAGTAAGAAGCAATCCAGTACAATGGTTTACGGTTTACCTGAAAAGATTGGCAAGCAGAACCTGCTCACCCCATAATAGAAATTTCAACCTGACACCGTCATTATCAACAAGAGTGATTTGTTTTGTCTGCAAACTACCATTCTTTCCCTGACTTTCCAGTGACCTAATAGATTCAATCCTGCACATAATTGGAGACAAACAAGAGTGGAAGAAAATCTTATCTGTGAAAACATACTCCAAAACCACTGAAATGAGATGGTTGGGAGTCTTGGGACCCAAGTTATCCATGGTTCATGAGTTTCCATGATGCACAAATACTCAAATCAAGTTCTTGTTGTAAACAAACTGACTTTGATTATGGCCTCAAATTTCACATAAGCTAAACATTATGCAGAAAACATCTAATGATCCCCGAAGACGAGTCATTGTTCAAAGCTTATACTGAAACAGCAAATTATCATTATGATAATTCAAGATATAAATGGAATGAATTTTATCTCACCTTGCATACAATGAAAAAGAGATCCCTTTGTTGGCTGCATCGAGAGTAATGGAAGAGAATGAATCTGAACAAAACTGTGCCCCTAGCAGCATTGCATCATCATCTTGGTCCTGCATAGAAGGGTAAATTTAACAACCGAGAGAAGAATGAATTCTCTCAATTCTTAGAAGTACATGAATATCAACATGGTCACAAAAGTTGACATTAGATAAAGCACAACAGGCTATATGAGACAAGGTGCGAATGGAAGCACAAGTGAACATTCCATGGTTAAATCATAATTTTTAATCATAAAATAACACATTTAATGTTTGAGTAATAAAAGACCAGCATGTGTAAATAGTGAAATCTGTGCCCAGATATGGAAGTACTACCCAATCGAATTAGTAATATATTAAGAAGTTATTAACATAAAGGTATCTATTTGTAATTGTAAAAACAGCTTTCATAAACTATTAATTACTACCAAACAAAATAAAGTCTAGTTCTTGAAACATGTGAATGTAAAGCCTAACTAGTTCAGGGATCCTGGAAGAACATTTAATCACACTTTCAGGTTGTTCTGCCCACAGCCTGCCCATACTTGGTCAAAAGTCTAAGATTGAGTGTTTCTTTATTTGTCAATTTCATATTTTATTAAAAGAGAAAAGTAAGAGGAGTTACAAGAGAGTTTAAAACTACCTCATCTAACAATATTACAAGATATTCAGTGGGTAAAAGTCGTGGATGACCAGATCCTTCAGAGGCAGTCCGAAGATAGCATCCAGTGAGGAAAACCTCCCGCCCTTTTTTCAGAATGCCATTGTTAGGATCAGCTAAGTTGTAAAACCTGTTGTAGTTAGCAAGCTGCAGATGTTATTATCATCTCACGTCCAAACATGCACAAACTACTCACAATGAATACAAAAGGAAAAGGAGGACAGGAGGAACATGGCAACGAGAAATTTCAACGTCTTCTTGTTAAGTGCTCATTGTTATAAGTGAAAATATTGTATCAAGCAACATGCTTTATGCTGTTAATGAACATTCTCCTAGGTCTGTCCCCGAGAGTTATAACCAAAAAAGAAAGTGTTATGGCTGTCAAGTCAGCAGACC
The DNA here is from genome assembly GCA_951799425.1 of Ilex aquifolium. NCBI lineage: Eukaryota > Viridiplantae > Streptophyta > Magnoliopsida > Aquifoliales > Aquifoliaceae > Ilex > Ilex aquifolium. The sequence continues at coordinate 1,841,680 of OX637397.1, read as the reverse complement.
TCTTTTCCTGCCAATTCACGACCAGTGGTCCAGTAGTACTGATGAATCTCTAAACAAATCAGCATGGAGTACTCGGGTTTAATCCAACTCACTACAAAATTCTTTTAATAAGAATACGATATGAGTTGAGTGATAAATTAGCTCAGCTATGGAATTTAACTATACACAGCGACATATAACACTTACAAACATTTCAACAGAGAAGAAAATAGAGAAATTTATGATAAGGTAAGATATTGAGGAGTTGCGGGCTTATGGTGCCTAGGGGGGCTGCAAGCAGCTAGAGTATAACATCCAACTCAACCGTAGTTAGAAAAACCCTAGTGGTAACTTGAATTGAACTGCCTTATATTCTACCTGCGGTGTAGATATAGATCAATGGTATTAGAGCTCCAAAAGTCCCCCAAAGTAAGCATGTAGATATTTGTCCCTGAAACCAACCAAATTGCATCGTATGAATAATAAACCAAGGTTAAATATTCAAGCAACGAATATATCAACCTTAAACCATACAAATTTGTAAGAAACATTCACAGGATTCATATCCAAATTTCTACTACTACTGAAACCATTATAGCATTGCATATAAATTACCAATCAGGAAACCTGTAACACGCACACTATTATTTGATACATATAAAGCATGAATTGGTTTATGGAGCTTCAATAAAATGATCTCTCCAAAAAATCCACATCTACACTAATAGATTGCAACAGGCAAGAAGTTGATGTAGTTCTTACAGAAGAATTTAAGAAAGATTGCAATGACTCAGAGTAGGTTCCTTAGTGAGCTTAACTAATAATAATCAACCAAACAGAAACTCGTTCATGATTAAGGCACTTATACAATACCGGGAAGAACAAAAGCATCGACAATAACAGCTTCAATCACACTGCTCAAAGATAAGAATTTCTTCTCATAAATCGAATCAATCGTAGCTGTGTTCGGAAGCTTCGCTCTCTTATGCTTCTTTTTCAGCTGATTAATAAATTCCGGCCTTTTCTTCGGAGCTCCACTCCTGTGCTGCTCATTCCAAGCCTAATATTCCAAAAATATACATTCAAAAATTTCAAAAATCAACCACATCAAACGACAATTAAATCAGATTATTTGTAATTCAGAACACAAAACAAAGAACCTGAGAGAGATCGGAGAGAAGAATTGCAGAGGTGACACCGCTCGAATAAGCAATACAAGTCCTGAGGATCCGAGATGCGATCCAACTCCAACCTGGCCCGCTCGAATTTTCTTCATTTTCGTCTTCGTCTGGTGATAACATCGACTTGGCGTAATCGATGAATTGAAGAAACGCATCTCGTTCTTGTTCTTTCTCCTGTATAGGATTTTGGTCATCGTCGACCTCCATGGCTGATGGTGCCCGATCGATGAGTACTTGATCGGCGGGAGAATTCATTACTCTGATCAGAGAGTTTCAGAGAAGAGAAGCTAATAAGGTTTGAATTTCGATGAGAGAAGTGAGAGAGATTCGGACTCGATACTCGCTCCACTGCCCTCTAACTAAACCCTAACCAGACACCCGTGACCTGTGGTGAGAGAGAAATGAAACGGCGGGTTTTGTATTTGAAACTTGCAAGCGATTTTAATTAGCGCGGGAAACTGGAAGTCATAAACGATGTCGTTTGGTCCATTGGGCCAATGGACCCAGTGAATAGCTCGATTACCCACCAGGACGACTAATGGGCTATATTTTTGACTTGCCAGGCTTGATAGATTGATCCAATTAAAAACCACAAAGGTGACCATTGGGCAATCCCGCAACCCGGCCCATAGGCCACATAGAATTCAAAAAATTGTGTTTTAAAAAAATAAAAACATAGAAAAATGAAATTTTTTGCCTCACATAATGTTATTTCATAGGAAATTGGCTTAAATAGAGGACCCAAAAAAACACATTACTAATAACGGTAGGAGATACGAGCTCCGGGCAATCCTCCATTCAAATACAAGAATCTGAAATGGTTCAAGAGTATTTGATAAGAATCAGAAAAAACTTAAGGGGAGCATTTTTTTAGGGAAAATCAATATGTACCCCCCCCCCCCCCCCCCCCCCCCCCCCTTCCTTTAACAACACACACATAGTATGGAATAAGTCAGCACCCAAAAACATACAAATATGAAGGGCATTCTGAAATAATAAACTTTTCTCCATGTCAGGAGTCTATTGAATATAAGTACACTGAAAAGATAAAAAAAAATTAACTTGTTCTTGTAGCTGTTTTTAGATGCTGGTCGTATAGAAATAGCCTCTACTAGCTGAGTGGGTAGATGTACAAATTTTAATCTGCAGAAGAATGTGCACGGGGATTCTTTAGTCAGTGACCGGAAGTGGATTGCAGTTCTGGATTCATGTACTTCTGTGGGATGAAACTCAGCTCACTAATCGCTCCCCATGAACCATGGGACAAGCACATTGCAAGTCTATTGGTCTTGAGTTATTGTTCTAAGCAGCAAGGATCAAACATTAACCTTATGTGGGTGTTGCAGCAGTTCTGTTGTTTGCTCGCCATACGCGTCTTGATGATTTTAATTTCATCGAAAGTGGCTCCTGAGATGTTCCCAACTGAATATCAATTTTTGAAGGGTCCAGAGACAGTTTTTCGCGAATAAAAGCATCTAAATCAAAACCGCTTCCACTTTCTTTCTGATTACTTGATGCGGCTGATTCTTCTTTGATGCCACTGTCATTAGCTCCTAGTGTTTTACTGGAAGAAACATTTGCTTTGGATTTCCAATTCTGATCAAAGTTGAATAGTCTCTTTATGCTATCAACAGCTGGATCAATGATGTCCAAGAACCCCATAACCCATGAAGCATCATCAACAACCTCCGTACGCTGTACCATTAAAGCAATCAGAACTAAGATTTCAGTGGAGCAATACATACATATTAACAGGTTCATAACTAACGTATCTAGAACGAGGGCCAAAACTTCATATGATCACAGACTTCAGCAACCAGAAAACTCAAATAGTGGACAACTTATAATAAAATTTCGGTAATCAGATTTAGCAGCATACGACAATCATTTAGCTTCAGGAATCTTCATGGTCATATGCTGTTCCAAGAGCCATATTAAGCCTCAAATTGAAGAACAGAACCATGAAAGTTAAGTTTTTGAATAGGGAGTAATTATAATACGTAGTGGCAAAAATGTAACTGAATAAGTATTTGGACAGAGACTGCACAGGAAAACAAACCTGATATCTAATTTGTAGCATTATTCAAACTAAATGACTAAACAGAAGGAAATATTTGGATATGAGGATTGTATCATTAGGGCAGCACTCGATGTTGGAGAGCTTCTTGTAATAACTGAATGATGTAGTTGGTCATGCAAAATACCTGCTGAAAATAGAGGTTACGGATTTCCTCAGCACGCACTGTATTCCCCTGATCTTCCTCCAAAGATGCCCATGTCATCCATGTTACGTAGCTCTGAGAATTGATGTCCAGTGATGATCTAAACAATCTCCGAGCTAATGATGGATTGCCAATTCTCTGTTCCAAAACGCCCCAAGCCTGCATTATGTAACAGAAGGCCCCAATTTTACAGGTCGTACACTAAGTTTCCATACAATTTTTGGTTCAAAACCTACAGTTACTGAAGGGAATTTCTCTGAATAAAGAAATCAAAAGAGACTAGTTCCCATAAAACAATGAAAGATGCTGACTCTCAGGCTCTGGAAACTGAATAAGTTTTCTGCATAGAAATGGGAATTATTTGGACTAACTAAGGCTCTGTGCATCTTTGGGTTTGTAGAGTTACTACCGGCCTTTACAGACTTGGTATGCAATTATATATTAACATACATATACTAAACGAAGAAAATCAATGCATTATAATTAAACAACATAGGTCTCCTTGCCTGAAGGCAGCGTGCAGCACTTTCACTTGTAGAATTAATCGACAATGCTCTTTGGTATAGTTCCCTGGCCGTGGCTATGTTTCCTTCTTTCCATTCCATCCACCCCCAAGCCTAAATTCAATCCAAGATCCAATCAGCTTCCTAAGGATCCAAAGCCACATGCACACACATATATGTACATACAAAAACAAAGTACTCTTGTTCTCAAAAAAATAGTTAAGGTGAAGAAAACAGAGATGACAATATTCCCGAGAATGCAATCTTGCAGTTAATGACAAGGCATAAAGAGATAAAAAGAGTACACGTCTATGAAATTAAGGTAATGTAATGGCTATTTAAAAAGGAAGGGCTTGTTGGTATTCACCGAGTAGTACTGTTTATCATCTTTTCTACCAAAGGTGTCATTGCAGGTCTAATTTGAGCTCGAAAATCAAAATGGACTTAAGAAAATTAAGGAAAAGCTTAAAAATAACCCACATTCAGTCTTAGTCCTCAAAATTTTAATCCATGTGTACACGTGTATATACAGATATTTCACATACGGTTTTCTTATTCCTTGTTTATTTTTCTCCTTTGGTTTCTTGGATTGGCCATGGGAGAGATTGTTACACCATTAATTCAACAAATTGGCCAAGACTGCAGATGATAGGAACTAAAGTAAAACCAACAGAAAGTCAGATTTAATAGATCATTCGATGACAACTGTGTAATATGGCAGGAAAATTCCTTACAATCCACACTGGTTGGTGCCTTGGATCCAATTCAGATGCTCTCCTGAACAACAATCGAGCCAGATTTGCTGTTGAATATTTGTATTCCAATAAACCGAGAGACTGAAGGAGAACAGGATCCCTTGGATTCAGTTCATGGCCTATCTTCAGAAGTTTTCTCCCTTGATCTATATTTCCCAAATTTGCTTCAAAGACTCCCCATACGTGCCATGCAAACCTATTCTTGGGACTAGCCTGGACTGCTTTCTGCATTAGGAGTGAAAATTTGTCACATACAGAAAACATAGAAACTATATGCATTTGATATCTGGAGGAACCTAAAGGATTTGTTATATTGCTTCTCACTATATTGGGAGGAAATGGTATCCATGGTCCAAAAAGATTGAGCAAAAGCTAACCTCAAAAAGCTGCCTAGCAGCACGGTTGTTTTCCCTCTGCACCTCTAGCTGTGCCCATGCCTACAGAAAGAAAAGTAAGAGGTATGCAAGATAATTACTTTGTCAAATAACATGCACATGAAAAAGAAACCATCCTCGTAATAGAGGAGCTAGCACGAAGAAAACTTACGAGCCAACTGGCACAACTTTTTGGATTACAATTAGTAGCCTTCCTGAATAAATATCGGGCTTGCTCAAACCGATTTGCATTAGCTTCAAGCATTGCAAGTGTTTGGTATATATACTCATTTCCACCACAATACTTGAGACCTTTGCCAAGAAGATTCCTAGCCTTCTTAATGTTTCCCTGCTTAAGTTCCAAAACTGCCCATCCATGCCAAGCTGCAATATGTCTCTTATCAGCAACTGTGGCAGCATCAAACAACTCCCTAGCTTTCCTTATATGTCCTATCTTATTTTCCAGAACAGCCCAGCACTGTTCCAACAGAACAAGTCCAAGGTGAATTTCTGATGGAAGATAATTCAAAGACAAGACATGGAGTCCACCATACAGTATTCATCTAAACCATAACCTTGTACATGCTGAAACACAGATTACAAAACTTGAAGATGCTATTCAAGGATGCTTGGTTGATTGGCTAAATCTAAGCTATAAGCATGATTACAGATCTTCAACAGCAATGACAGAGTGATGCAATCTAATGTATACTTTGCATGGACAAGAACTCGAAAAGTTGTTTTTTCAGCAAATCTCACCATTTAAACTCGATACCCATATGTATTTTCCACAAAGTAAGACAACTCAACTCAACAAAGACTTGTCCGAACATTTTCCCTCACATGTCATTGTTCTTTATCAAAAACTTCACTAAGAAATTAGAATCATTCAACTGCCTATAGAAAAATAGTTTAGCTTTGCCTTTATAAGCTCGGAGTAATTCACATGACTCCGAGCATTGTTTAGCAGTGAGAAAGACTTGTGAAATGTAGCTAATATTGGTATGCATACATAGAAGGGAGCCCAAGACAATAATGGTCTTGAGCTCTCTTCTCCACTTCTATTCACTGGCAAATTCACAGAAGATGGTGTAAAAATTAAGCAACTGAATTTTGTGGTTGCTGCAGCTTACTACAAATAATTAAACCATAAACCAAAATTAATTGTCAAAATGGCTCATCGTGTGAGCCTCCCACTAGGGCCCTCTATGCCAAAAGCGAGAAAACCCAATCCCTCTTGAAAGAGAGGATTCGCGGCATGTCAAGCCCCTAGTAAGGTTCTTTGCTTTGCACCGAATTAAACCACATGCTCCACAACTTGTGCGGGCCCCCATCAATTACCCTATTTTGTCAACAATTTCTGGAAAAGAAAATGTCGAACATTGTCCAGGAATCATAACGAACGCCCATTGGGAAGAAAAAAATAACCCCATAGACTAACATAATGAAAATGTTGAATTGAATTCCACAAATTAAAATGGATATCATCATTCACAGAGACCATGATAGGGTAATACCAACCTGCCAAATATAGGGATTTTCACCTTGTGTTGCCTGGCAGCCTTTCTCATATACAGCTCTGGCTTCGTTTGTTTTCAATTGCTTACTTAATATCTTCCCCAACGCCACGTACGGCCGCCCATCCTCCGGCCAATTATATATACACTTTACACATGAGAAATACAACAGATTACCAACAACATCAACCAACAAGTTCTCGAAATATCAAATTAAATCCTATACAATGAAGAACGAAGAATCATTTACAGACCTTCTGAAGTATCTTCTCTGCGTCTTCATATCGATAATTCCTTGCCAAAACCTTCGCTCTATAGAGAGCCAAGTCCAAATTGACGGTAAGTGGTTTCTCCATAGAGCTCGATTCGACCCTTGCCGGCTCAAATATGGGCATCTTCTGCGCAAATTTTGAGAGACCGACATCAATTGGAGATGTTGAAGCCATCTTATCTTCAACATCCTCAGTCTCATTACTACTCTCATCACCGTCATCTTCTTTTTTTGTCGGTAACTCCATCACCGGTCGCCGGACGACCAGTAATTCCTCCAAAGACACTTTCGTATCTCTGATCTCTACGTTAAATCCATTTTCATAATCTTTTTTTTCTTTTTCATTGGGTGATTCAAGTGATTGTGTTTTTTCTTGGAGTACTGGTGCAGTGGAGTCATGGAAGCAGTGTAAGGGTGGTAAGGGAGGATGATATGGAGAAGAAGAATGGAGAATTTTAATGGGAAATATGAAGTGGAGTTTGGAGTGATTAGGGTTTTGAGGAGAGAAGACAGTGGAGTGTGGTCTTGAGGAAGAAGAAGAAGGTGGAGGAGAGAATAGACTCATTTCTGTCCCCCCAGTCTTAACAGATAAAACCGTACGTTTTACATGCAATGGAACTATGGAAGGCGGGCTTTGGGTTGACGAATGCTTGTTTCACAATTACCAATATACCCTTGAAGCAGATTTTTTGGTGTTTAGTATTTAAGGAAAACAAAAATATTCACTACTCTATGAAAATTTTTATATTTCAACATTTATAATTAGAATTTTCATAATTGGTATTGAATTTTACTTAAACACCAAATAAACAAAAATGTTAGTTTGAAAAATGGATTTTTATACTAAAAAAATTTACTTGGTTATCTAAAAATAGGTACAATTAGAGCTGATAATTGAGTCGAGACTCGGCTTAAATAAAACTCGATTTGAGTTCGGCTCGTGTTCTAAACTAGCTAAATTTGAACAATTTTTTAGATTCGTTTAAAAAACGAGTCTAAAATGTTCGACAAGTTTATTTGTAAAATATTCGAATTATTCGACCTCAGCACAAGTTCGGATCTTTTAGAAATGAGACTTAGTATATATGAGTTTTTTCTATCAATACACAATAAATGATCTACCGCTAAAAGAAATTTAAAAAATTAAAAGAGATTTAGATCAAAATTGCAATCACTGCCCAATTCATTTTTTAATTTATCTAGATAGATAATTAGGTCCAACCTCTGTTCTAAGAATACATAATACAGTATAAATATAATCAAATTTTCCAAAATGAAGAGATCTCTAAGTTTCTTTTCTAAAAAATTTCCCTTTTGTTGTTAGTGAAAATTAAGAGACTTCATTTAAAAAAAATAAAAAAAGAAAATCAAGTGTTTTAAATTTAGGGATATAATAATTGTGATAATTAAATTATTAATAGGTCTCGACATTGAATATATTTTATTATCAATTCAATAAATAGTTAGAATGCATTAAATCCGTAAATGATATCTAAATATAAATCATTAGTGTTTTAAATTGCGTCCAAAGTTCATTTCAGGAGGGAGGGCCTTTTAAGTCATTCCAGCAACTACCATCACTGGTTGGAAATCCGCCACGTCACTCATTCTTCTTGAGTGGCTCAGGTTTATATCTGCACAGTAGATTTCTATTACACGTGGAAGGCTTTGGTTGGTCGCATTCCATATATAAGAAAATATTATCTTTTCATCGACTGTCAACCATAGGAAATGGGCATCGCAATTTGTTTTTCCGAGGTAAATACGAAATTACCATAGAACTCCAGCTTGCAGTGCTTCAAAACCTGGGCTTGTTTGGTAGGGGGGGGGGGGGTTTGAGAACATGTTTTGGGGAGTAAACCCCCTTAAACTCATATTTGGTATGTGTGAAGTATGGATAGGATTTCAAACCCGGCCCGCTCATGACCCGGTCATGAAACCCTCGTACTTGAGTTTTATGAAATCCAAGGGGGGTGGGTTTCATATGTTGGTTTGGGGGTTTAACATACAAATGACATTTATACTCCTATATACCTCATATATACAAATTGATTAAGGGTCAAAATAGTCATTTATATACAAATATATTATCATAATAATCATATATCCCTGCGCATACCAAACATGGGTATGGATAGTATTGAATGTTGAATCCTATATTTGAATCCCATCTTTGGGTCAAACCCGAGTTTGGACAATCCAATCCAAACCCTTCCCAAAAAACATACCAAACGAGTTTGGACAAACTCTAACCAAATAGGCTATGCATAGGACTGAGACAATCGAAGCTTATAGATTAAACCATTTTGCCTTAAGCTCTTATAAGTGTACTTTTTTTGGTTCTTCTTTTTATTGAACTTTTTGCCTTTTGAGAAATTTTATGGCACGACAAGAGATGAGCAACCAAAGTGAATTTTCACCATTACAAATTTCAGAAATTATACATTTTCACAATATATAATATCACAGTTCCAACGATTGACTTTACTAAAAAACCTAAAACCCCATGGTGCCAGTCCAAGAGCCTCTCTGACGGCTGAAGTCCATAGGAATACCAGAAATGTTACGCTACCCAAATTATATCTCAAATTCTTCGTCCCAAATACATTTGAATTACATATTAAATGAAAAAGCTATTTGTTTTAGGCCCCACAAGAGATGAAAGAGAAGAAAGCGAAAAAAAAGAAGATCTTTTCTCAACTGATAGACTCAGTTCAGCTCACGAAGAAGACGAAGAGTTGTCCTCGTTGTCTTGTCACAGGCCTTACGGCAGTAATACCCATGTATATGTTGTGTGGTTCAAATGTAGTTGGGATGAAAAATTTGGGATATGATTTGGGTTTTATTGTGCTAATTTTCCACCAGTTGATATCTGACTAAAACCATGATTCTGAACTCCAATTCTCTTTTTCTGGATGAGGTAAAAAACTGTTGATGCCATAATTAAAGCACCAAAAATCAGCACACCTGCAAGGAAAAAGCACATAATCAATGGATTCCCTATTAATGGGGCAGCAGTGGTGGTTTCAAACCCTTATTTTTCAGTAAGAGATACTCACCAATGGCTACAAAATTTTGTTCAGACTTGATTGAGACTTCACCTGCAGATATTATAATCAACACAAAACTTATTTCCTTATACATGGGTAAAGCATAAACAAAACCAAATCACTAAATTGACAAATTTTTTTTGTGTGTGCAAATGTTAGGTTCGTGTTCAAATGTTTTATTTACCATTTACCATTGTCTTCTTATCTTTTTGGCTCTGCAATTGAGAGAGAGAGAGAGAGAACTCACCGTGATCATTGTGACAGTAAGAGACATGCCGTCCATCGCTGCAAAAGCATAAGAACTTCAGATAAGTACCGTTTCTATACCCACAATATCCACCTGAGGCTTCACATAATTGACACGGACTTTCCGATTTCCATATCAGCTCGAACCCATCTTCCAAAGCTCTTCCAAACCCATCAACCAGAGCACCCTCCACAGCCTTCTCAATCACCGGTACAATCACTGTTGATTCACAGTACCGTTGCCAATCAAACTCCGGAATCGCCCCCTCCACGTACACATACGAATGCTTAACACCATATCTAAGACACTCTATATCTTGAAGTGAAGGTGGAAACAACGAACAGTTATAGAAAAACCGCACAATTTTATCATCTATGGTGTAGTTAAAGAAAGAAGAAGTATTCAAGGTGACACCATGGGGTGCCTTGGGACAAGCTCTTCCATTTACTTCGGAGTAGGCGACGGTAAGGCTGTTGGCGGAGTAATCGATTTGTTTAACACGGTAGAGGTGGTCGGAGAGGTGGAGCAGTGGTTCTTGACCGGTGCATGAGACGCCGAAAGTAGGGTATCCACAGTACTCAGACTGTTGAGCACCACCTGTTTGCCAAAATGGGTAGCTGAGTATGAGGTTTCCGCAGTTGAAAGAAGGGCAAGCAGGAGTGGGTGGTTTTACAGAGTCGGCATCGACGAACGTGTAAAGAAGGCTCGTGAAGAGGAAAGAGGCAAGATGGTGGTGAGTTTGAGAGGCCATTGAGTACTGAACGTATGACATTGTCCAGGTATGTAGCATAATAGGTGAGGGTGAATTACGTTCTACACCCCTAAAGTTCGTAGCTGATTTCTATTTGATTATTGAACTATCCATTAAAATTTGAAAAATGTTATTTGAAACTAATTTGTTGATTTAATACATCATATTCATTGAATTGATAGCGAATTCGGTCTAACTTTGATGAGAAAAGAAATGAAAATTTATGAAGCTTCTTCTGGAAGGATTTTCTCCCGCTAACCTCGATATAGCTATGTAATTCGATCCTACTTATTTGACTGATGGTGTGCAAAGTTTAGTTAATTTAATTTTCTTATGTGATGTTGGGGCACACTATTAGTCCAATTGTTGAGATTCGTCGACAAATAAGGTCAATTAAAATTAATTCCAAATAGTATTGCTCTTAAAAATTTTAATTCCAAAATTAAGATGCGTTTCAATTAAGTATCATTGTCCAAACTCGCAAGGAATTGTAACGACAATGCATCATGTGGATGTCACGAGCCACAGCCACACACACGTCGGTTAAACCTACAAAACATGAGCTAACACATGCAATCCACAATAATTGAGTCGTGACATGCATTTTTGAAGACACTATTTATAACCGTAGGATCAACTTCCTAAAATTAATCCCAAACTGGGGCAAGCGATGCTCACGTAACATTTTTCTTTTAAACAAGGGAGTTAATTGAAATACCACTTTGAGGTTTAGAAACAAAATTGTTCTAATTGATAGTTTAGTGACAAGTACAAATTAGGTGTAATCTAGAAGGGTATAATATATAATTTGGCAAAAGTAAACATGGTTCGATGATCTAGGCCATCCCATTAGTGTGGTATGCTATGTTTAGGATAAATTTCATAATTAGTCCCTTAACTTTGTTTGGGTTTCAATTTGGTATCTGAATTTTCAATTGTCATAATTCAGTCTCTCAACTATCAATTTTTTCTCAATTAAGTCCTTCAATCAAATTTTCATCATTAGATCAATCGGAGACTAACTCAATGTGATCCATTTCAGCGTTGATCTAATGGTAAAAATAGACGAAAGAACTTAATTAGGACAAAATTAATAATTAAGAGACTAAATTAAGACAATTAAAAGTTCAAAAATCAAATGAAAATCAGAGACAAATTTCAGGGACGAACTATAATAAATGGTATAAATGTGACAAAGGTCCAAAAATGAAGTCAACGGAGTAAGTAAAGTAGTTAGGTCATATGATAAGGATATTTTTGGTATCAATGATTTGTTTATTGCTGATAATTTATAAAAGAAACAGCATGGGAGGAGGTTTAGATTAATGTTTTTATAGTCTGACCTTGGTGAGTTGGACCTGTCCTGCGTAATAAATTAGACTCACTCGGTTGAACTAGCCTACGATTAGTCATACCTTTATTTAACATTGCTAAGCCTTCAACTCTCTTCTTCATTCACATGCTTGCTCAGACATGCCTGATGCTCTCTCTCTCTCTCCAACTAACCTTTAAGTTACTATATGTTTCTGTTCACAGAAGCCAAACAAAGTGGTGGCGCTTAGACTCCTTGGTCACTCTACTTCTGTACTATACGGCCTACATATATGAAATCATACATTTGTATATGCACTTAGGGAATTTAGTGGGAGAAAAAGAAATATAGGGTAACCTTTGAAAGTTCTCGCAAAATTTACTTTCTCTCTAAATTTATATAGTACCGAAAAGCATCTATCGGATACCATTCTTCTAAATAATGATACACCATTTATTTAAGTGATTTTTGACTATAGATCGTAAAAATAATAAAATGAGCTAATTTTACAGGTGTATCGTTTTTATTAGAGAAATAAATGATTATGTAGTATCAAAAAATTAATTTTTGGTACCAAAACTTCTCTATTTTTTTTTTTTAACCATTATCCCGAGGTTAAAATTATCTATAGTGAGATTCAATAATTTGATATAATTTTTCAAAAAATTGAGATCATCCAAATTCATTCTCGATTCTAAAATAATTTCATTTAGTTGTAATTTAACTTAATCTAATTGGATTATACTTTCAATACTAACAAAAAATAGAGCTAAAAAATTCCCTTTCTCTTTAGGGGTTCATTGGGTGGAGACTTTGAGGTTTTGGGGAATAGGTGTGTAGACATAGGCATTGGCATAAATAGAAATCTTTGCTCTTCTAGTTATAGAAACTATTTTCAAGTTGCTGTTTTGGTAGGTTTTTTCAGCTATTAGCTTTACCTGCAACGTTCTGTGGTACAGCTAAGACCTTTGGACTTTCTGAAGATGCTGTCATCTGACGGTCCATATCTATCTAATATTACAGATAGAAAATTAAAATTTTAATTTATAAAAATAAAATAATAGTTAATATTAATATAATTTTTATTTATTTTGACCTAATAATATAAAATTTATCCTAATTTTTGTCCCCTGAAAAATACTATCTTCTCTATGTCTTCAATGTCAAACGAATTCAATCAATACATGAATACATTTTTTAATTTCAAATAATTTCATCAATCTATACTTATCTTTTTTTTTTCTTGATTTTAATTTTAAATTACATAATTAAAATATAATATTATTATTTAAAATATAAATATTATAAAGTAATATTTTATTTTTTATATTACATAACGAGTTATCCTAGGACAATATATATGAAGAGAGAGAGAGAGAGAGAGAGAGAGAGATTGGAGCATGGAAATAAGAAAAATATATATGAGTTGATCGTGTGGAATAGAAAGGGTAATGATGACATGCTTTGCTTTTTTGACCAGCGAATTGTTCAACTTTGATGGGGGTTCGACTACGGTACTGACTCCATACTTTTTGTTATGGTATCGAAAAAATAAAATCAACGGTAGATGTATAAGAAGAATTTTTAACCGTTGATCAAGTTTATCATTTTTTATCGGCTACCCAGTGAGTCTTACAAATTCATAAAAAAAAATAAAACTCAGACGAAGAAGAAGGAGATTTAAGAAGATGGAGTTGCAAAGTTGTTTTTATCCCTATGAATGTAATGAAGAACTTCCAACCGTTGATCAAGTGTATCACTTTTTACCGGCTACCACTGAGCCTTACAAATTCATAAAAAAAAAAAAAACTCAAACGAAGAAGAAGGACAAAGAAGAAGATGAAGTTGCATAATTGTTTTTATTCCTATGAACCCTTCAAGAGATTATAAAATCATCATCATTTATTAAAACTAAGGTTGAGATTATAGTAAGAGTACTACTTTTTTTTGTTAACATTACCATTTTTTTGATTAAGAGTACCATTTTTTGGTTAACATTACTACTATTTTGATTAAGAGTACCATTTTTTTTGTTAACATTACTATTTTTTTGGTTAAGAGTACTACTTTTTTGGTTAACATTACCACTGTTTTGGTTAAAAGTACCATTGTTTTGGTTAAATTACCACTTTTTTGATTAACATTACCACTGTTTTTATTAAGGGTACCATTTTTTTTTGTTAATTTTACCACTTTTTTGGTTAACATTACCACTATTTTGGTTAATATTACCACTTTTTTTGTTAACATTATCACTATTTTGGTTAAGAGTACACTGTTTTGGTTAAATTATTACCATTTTTTTTTGTTAAGATAACCACTGTTTTTGTTAGGAGTACCATTTTTTTTGTTAACATTATCATTTTTTTTTGTTATGAGTACCACTTTTTTGGTTAACATTACCACTTTTTTGATTAAGACTACCACTGTTTTGGTTAAATTACCACTTTTTTTGGTTAACATTACCACTGTTTTTATTAAGAGTACCACTTTTTTGGTTAATATTACCACTTTTTTTGTTAACATTACCACTATTTTGATTAATATTACCACTTTTTTGTTAACATTACCACTTTTTTTTTGTTAAGATAACCACTGTTTTTGTTAGGAATATCATTTTTTTGGTTAACATTATCATTTTTTTGGTTATGAGTACCACTTTTTTTGTTAACATTACCACTGTTTTGGTTAAGAGTATTACTGTTTTGGTTAACATTACAACTGTTTTGGTTACGAGTACTACTGTTTTGGTTAAATTACCACTTTTTTTGGTTAACATTACCACTGTTTTTGTTAAGAGTACCACTTTTTTGGTTAACATTACCATTTTTTTTTTGTTAAGAGTACCATTTTTTTTGTTAACATTACCACTGTTTTGGTTAACATTACCACTTTTTTAGTTAACATTACCACTGTTTTGATTAAGAGTACCACTATTTATGTTAACATTACCACTTTTTTGGATAACATTACCATTGTTTTGGTTAAGAGTACCAATTTTTTGATTAACATTACCATTTTTTTGGTTAAGAGTACTACTCTTTTTGTTAACATTACTATTTTTTGGTTAAAAGTACCACTTTTTTTGTTAAGATTACCAGTTATTATGTTAATATTACCACTCTTTTGATTAAGAGTACCACTTTTTTGGTTAATATTACAACTTTTTTGGTTAACATTACCACTATTTTGGTTAAGATTACACTTTTTTTGGTTAAGAGTATCACTTTTTTTGTTAACATTACAATTCTTTTGATTAAGATTATCACTTTTTTGGTTAAGATTACACTGTTGAGGTAAGAGTACCATTTTTTTGGTTAAGATTACTACTTTTTCGGTTAAAATTACACTGTTGGGGTAAAAGTACAATTTTTTTTTGTTAACATTACCATTTTTTTGGTTAAAAGTAACACTTTTTTGGTTAAGAGTATCATTTTTTTGGTTAAGATTACAACATTTTTTTGTTAAGATTACCATTTATTTGGCTAACATTACCACTCTTTTGGTTAAAATTACACTTTTTTGGTTAAGAGTATACTTTTTTGGTTAAGATTATCACTTTTTTTTATTAAAATTACCATTTTTTTTTATTAAGATTATCACTTTTTTGGTTAAGATTACACTGTTGAGGTAAGAGTACCATTTTTTTGGTTAAGATTACTACTTTTTCGGTTAAAATTACACTGTTGGGGTAAAAGTACAAATTTTTTTTGTTAACATTACCATTTTTTTGGTTAAAAGTATCACTTTTTTGGTTAAGAGTATCATTTTTTTGGTTAAGATTACAATTTTTTTTTGTTAAGATTACCATTTATTTGGCTAACATTACCACTCTTTTGGTTAAAATTACACTTTTTTTGTTAAGAGTACAATTTTTTCGGTTAAGATTATCACTTTTTTTTATTAAAATTACCATTTTTTTGGTTAAGAGTACCACTTTTTTGGTTAAGAGTACCACTTTTTTGGTTAAGATTACCATTTTTTTTGTTAAGATTACACTTTTTTTATTAAGAGTACCATTTTTTTTGTTAACATTACCAAACTTTTGATTAAGATTACCACTTTTTTTATTAAGATTACACTTTTGATGTAAGTACCACTTTTTTGGTTAACATTACCATTTTTTTGGACAGATCAAAAGTTGTGTAGCGATCAAGAATAGCGATCGAACCACGACCAATCAAGAGCTGTGTAGCGATCAAAAGTAGCGATCGGACCACGACCGATAAAGAGCTGTGTAGCGATCTAGCAATTGGACCACGACCGATCAAGTTCAGGTTAGCGATCAAGAACAGCGATCAATGGGTAGCGATCAAGAGATTGAGACCGATCTCAAGTAGCGATAAGACATCAATAGCGATCAAGTAGCAATCAAGAGTGGGATCAAGACAGCAATCAAAATTATCATATTTAATTAACATAACATATTAATATTACATTAAAACATTCAGTAGTGATCAAGAGTGGGATCGCAGTAGCAATCAAAATTATCATATTTAATTAACATAACAAATTAAAATTACATTAAAACATTCAAGTCATCAAATTAACATTAAAATTTAACTTAATTAATATTAATTTTATCCAATTTATATCCAAAATCACTCAATTAACATTCAATTCATTCAATTAACATCCAATAAAAATTCACTTTATTAAACTAACATTCAATTTCATCCGATTTATATTTAATTTATCAAATTAACTTCCATTCACCATTCAACTCATCAAATTAGATTAACATTCATATACATCCAATTAACACTTAATTCAACAAATTAACATCTGAAATAATCATCAATTTATCAAATTCGTCCAATTAACCATCAATTAATCAAATTCACATCTAAAAATATTTAAAAAATATTCAATTTACCAAATCAATTTTTAAAAAAATTGTCATTAGGCCAATAATATACCGACAGATGGATGAATGAAATTTTGAAATTTTGGTGGAGGTGGGATCAACTCTGGAGGACGGATCAATGGAGGGAGGATAATTACATTTCTTCTTCGAGGAGGGACCAATGGAGGGAGGATTATTACACCTCTTCTTCCTCTTCATTTTTTCACTGTTATCCACAACTTTTTGCCTATACTTCTTTCTGCCTTTGGTCATTATATTCTTAAATATGATAAAATTGAGAGAGAGAGAGAGAGAATGGATACCTCGAAGAAAAGGAAGGCGGTGGTGGTGGCAGTGGCGATGGTTGCTCTGGCTGTGGCGGCTGCACTGGCGATTGGGTTCGATTTAGCGATGGTTGCTGATTTAGGGTTTTGGGTATGAAAAATTAGGTTGAGTGAAATCGATTTGGGGTTCTAGGGTTTTGGGTATGGAATTTTGGAGTTGAGGAGTTTGATTTTTGGGGGAATAGAAAAAAGGAAGTTGATCACTATATTGAGCGATCTAACCTGGATCGCTATAGATGAGAATTAGCAATCGGGGTTCGATCGGTGTAGCGATCGGGGTTCGATTGGTGTAGCGAACTAATGGAACATTAAAATTCAACTTAATTAATATTAATTTCATTCAATTTATATCAAAGAAAAATTACACTTATTCCCCTAAATTATCACATTTTTTTCAAAATTTTCCTCATATTTTTCATATCACACCCTCAACTATGTAATTAGTTTCATATTACCCCAATTTTTTTTACCTAATTTAATTTAACACCAAAAGGTGTTTAACTTAACACCCAAATATGATAAATTTGTTGTAATTTATTTAGGGGTGAAAAACTTTGTTGTAATAATTTTAACTTAACCCAAAATATAACCCCAAAAATGACAATTTTACCCAAAAAAATTGTTGATAAACTGTAACATTTTAATACCAAAAAATGTTTGGTAAACTTTAGTTGTAATTTAGTCTGTTGGTGAACTTTGATAACCCAATCCTAACCTCCTAATATTTTTAACTTAATTAAAATGGTAAATTTAATGTCACTCAATAACCCCAAATATTGTAAAATTTTCATTATATTTTTATTTTAGGTATGATAAATAATTATCATTTTTTAAAACTAATTTTAATTTCTATTATCACTTAAAATAGTGGTGATTGATAACCTAATCCTAACCTCCTAATATTTTTAACTTAATCTAAAATCGTAAATTTAATGTCACTCAATAATCCCAAATATTGTAAATTTTTTCTTATTTTTTTATTTAGGTTTAAATAAGATAAATAATTATCATTTTTTAAAACTAAATTTAATTTCTATTATCACTTATTTTTAAAGTGTATAGCGGTTTCTCTTATTTTTAAAATATATACCGGTCAAATCGGTTATGAGTTTTTATGGATTTCGGAGTGTACAGGTGGCAATCATACAACCATTTTATTTTTTCAGTATCGTATCCATTTTTACATTTTCGGTATTAATGTCAACTCCCTTCAATGGATACTTATAGACCAACATGGACGTACCGGGGGTTGGTGATGTTACAAGACATTGAAAATCTAAAAAGCCAAGGTGATTCTTGAATTCCTGGTATCCTCTAGTCCCCCTCGTTTAATTCAATCAGTTTAATTTCATTATGTTGGAAT
The DNA here is from genome assembly GCA_951799425.1 of Ilex aquifolium. Lineage (NCBI taxonomy): Eukaryota > Viridiplantae > Streptophyta > Magnoliopsida > Aquifoliales > Aquifoliaceae > Ilex > Ilex aquifolium. Next base: position 1,822,965 of record OX637397.1, on the reverse strand, counting down.
TTGGGCTCTAATGTAAAGTTGATTCAAATCGAATGATTAGTTGAAGTGTGCGTAAGTTGAATCGAACACCTTTAACTGTTAAACAAAAAAAAAAAATACTCAAATTGGAAATGATTTTGTTTTATGAGTAATATTATTATAACTTAAAAAAATTGATCTAACGGTGACAGTGACATAGTTCAATAGTATTGTGCTGACTATAATAGTTAAGACTTTTTCATTAGAATTCTATAACTTATCATAACATTATCAGTAAATTACGTCAATTTTTTAGATCTCAATAACATTACTCTTGTTTATATATAAATTCTATTATTTTCTTACCCATTAGCTGTGGAATTGTCCTTTCAGCTCACACGTGAGTTTTTCCAACACATTCATACCCCCTTCTCTCTCTCTCTCTCCCTCCCCCTCTCTCTTACCAACCAGCTTGATGAGAAATCAAACCAACAAAAGCAGATGACAATTTTCTTATTGTAACACCCAAAGCCATCATGAGTTATGTACATGGTTTCTTCTTCTACTTGATGTTGGTTATAATTCTACTCAACAGCAATGGACTTCATTCAGGTACTCACTCCTCTTCTTGTATAACTTTTCCATTCTGTTGGTCTATTAGACCTCATTTCTTACTGCCTTTCCATTGAAAAAAAGAAGAAGAAGCCAGACTCCTAATGTGGTTTCTCTTTCATTTTGACATATTTATCAGACAAATATATGCTTTCAGCCCATGGAAATAACACCAGTATCATAACAATCAGACCAGAAGAAGCATACTTTAACCACAGGAAGCTTTTGGTACATGGTAAAATTCCTGCTCCATAATATATTTTCTTGACACCTTTGACTATGGCTATTTATTTCGCGTTGTCCTCATAACTATTACATTTGTTAATTACACCTATATATTTCTTGTTATAAGTTATACATCGACAAACATTTTCGTGCTAAACATAACGGATATATGATTTTTAGGCTGTACGAAAACCAATTTAAGTAGTTGAAGACACAATGTGAGAGACTCAATATTTGATAGAGCAAAATGAGGTCAGGGCCATGGTTTTAATTTGCTTCTTTTAGTAATAATTATTAATAGGCCTGTCAATAGATCGATTCGATTAGCGGATATAGATTAATATTTTTTACCGATAATTCGAACCCGATATCTTATATTTCACGGATTAGAATTTGAATATGCTTTATATTCGATTCGATCATGATCTAATCCGAATTATTTATATATATTTTATATAAATATTAAACAAATTAAGTGATTACATAAAGAAAGTTAGCTGAAATTTAGGTATAAATTATTAAAATTTAGTTAATTAAATTGTTTGGACTGGGTCAGATTTCCGGAGTGTTGATGGATTCGAATATGAACTACAAAAATAAAATCTGTCAGATTCGGATTGGTCGAAATCCGATCCAAACCCGATCCAGCCTAATTATCAAGTTATAAGTAGTGAAAATTGTGGGAATTATTAATTGCAAAAGTTTTCTGTGCTTTGCATTCCTCAGATACATGCACAAACAGAGATATAAGCATTTCTCAAAGCAGATATTCATCATCTGGGATACCAAAATATATAGTTCAAATTGTGAACACTTGTGTCTCTGGTTGTGTTCCTTCCAACATTCACCTTCACTGTGGTTGGTTTGCCTCTGCAAGCATTGTCAACCCAAGAAGGTTCAAGAGGCTATCTTATGATGATTGCTTAGTGAATGGAGGAAGGCCTTTGAAGACCAGTCAGATAATAAGATTCACTTACTCAAATTCTTTCATGTACTCCATTGCATTCAAGTCTGCTAAGTTTTGCTGAGTTGAATGCAAATTCAAGAAACCCACATGGGGCACACCATGATCAAAATCTGAGAGATCAAGTCCAAGATAAAAACCAAAGTGATGGATGGCTGCAGCTGTGTGGTGGTAGTGGCGGCAATGGTGGTCGGTGGTGGCAGCGGTGGTGGTGATATTATCGTTGGCATGGCATAGCCATGGTGTGTGTTATGATTTTTTTTTTCCTGAGGATATAGATTCAACCTATTCCAATTCATTTATTAAACGGGTTGAAAATTAATCTTGAAGACTTTGTTCATAAATATGTAGTGGGAAGTTCAAGAGTATTGGTTTCCAACTGAAATTAGCATTAGTATTAGTACCATCTTGATGTTCAGATTATTAGTACTAGTACCATCTCGATGAGTGATAATTCTCTACAGGACAAGAAACAAAATGAAATTGATTAACTCTTGATAAGAATCCAAAAATAAAATGTACCCGAATAATTAAATGGGACAAGTTAGTGCGAATGCACAATATTTTTAAATTAAGAATGGCATACCTTGCCTTATCTCCCCTATGGATTCACTATCTGAGAGAAGATTGCATTCGCGCTTTGTTCTGACTCCTCGCCTACTTCACTCTCCCCTTCAATCCTCAACCATGTTGCCTGCATAGCATAAGCATCATTAGCCTTCTGCTCTGCCACCACTTTTGGTCCATCAGGATTGCTCTGTAATTGAACTGCAAGCTCAAGATTCCACAGCACAGACCCCATTGAAGGGCGATCAGTCCCTTGATCACACAAGCATTTCGCAGCTGTTTCTGCAAAGTGCTTCAAGCACTCAGGACTAATCTCACTCGCAATGTAATGATCAATAATGTTCCCCAAATAGCCCTTCTTGTGGCATTGTAGTGCCCAATCTGCAAGACTAACTTGTTCCCTTGGCAGGCAAGGATTAAGCGCTGGCCTTCCAGATAAAACTTCAAAAAGGACTACCCCGAATGAGTACACATCCGATTTTTCTGTCAGTTGTTGGCGTCGAAAATACTCTGGATCTAAGTAGCCAAAACTACCTTTCACCATTGTACTAACATGGGTTTGGTTGAGACTAAGGCCGGTTTTCGAGAGGCCAAAATCGGAAACCTTTGCAACCCATTTCTCATCCAGCAGAATGTTTGTAGTTTTCACATCCCTGTGAATGATGGGGTACTTAGCACCAGTGTGAAGATAGTGAAGTCCCTTGGCAGCACCAATACAAATATCTAACCTTTGCTTCCAAGACAACGGAGGCTTATTGGCATTGCTGTTATAGAGATGCTCCCTTAAAGTACCATTAGCCATGTAATCGTAAACCAAAATCAACTCATTGCTTTCTTCACAAGCTCCAATCAGTGAAACTAAATGATGGTGTCGTAGCTTTGAAAGCAGTTCAACTTCAGTTTGGAACTCATTAACCCCTTGTTCTGATAATGGATTTGCTCTTTTGATTGCAACTTCGGTCCCTCCATCGATGATGCCTTTATAGACCTTGCCAAATCCTCCAACCCCAATAACTTGAGACTCATCAAAATTCATGGTGCCCAATCTTATCTCCGCGATTGTGAAATGTCGACAGAGGCCATTGGAAATGCTGCTACTGCCACTAATCTTGCCTGATATCGTTGTTTCAATTCCTGAAGAGTGAGAGTTGCCATAGATTGGGAACCAACCAGATGAGTTTGAGTATTTTTCTCTGCCTTTTCTCTTCCTATGCTGGACAAAAACAATGACAACAGCTACTAGACCAAAACCAGGCACCACGCTTGCAATTGCGCCAATTATTTTTCCATGATTACTTGATTTTGATGGTTCAAATGGCCTTTGCTGAGACTCAGGCACGAGAAGCAGAGGTGATGGCACAGGATTTGGGCCTCCCAAGTTCCCACTTGTGTCATTGATCTTAAAAATCTCCAATCCATTTAGAATTGCGTCATAGAACTCAGGCTTCAACGAGACATTAGGTTGCAAGGCCACCCACAATTCTTCATCCCCATTTCCATCACCAACATAAACTGCAAAATCCTTGTACACTGGCACTCCCTTGGCTTTTGTCCATGCAATCACATCTGCATTTGAAATTGCTGTCTGATTGTTGACAAAAATATCAAACACCCTCTGATTAACCCTCCAAAGCTGAAAATCACAGAAATGAAACCTCACAAGATAAGTGAAATTACCATCAACTTGGAAAACCCATGTGAGGTTGAAATTTCGATTAACATTTGCATTCGGGCCCATCGTTCTTCCTGTTCTATAAACATCAACAGGAGCTATGTACTTTGGTACATCAGGAGTGTATGCAATTGTCACATTTTTATCAGCCTCGGAGGTGACACCAAAGGCTGCACCATATAGATATGGTGAGTCATCATACCATGTCCGGCTAAGCCCGGAATCATTGTTTGCCAGAATGTACTGCCCACCAACATTCAGCCTAAACATTGTCTGCAAAGTGGAGTTCTCTGCATCAATGGAGTGGTCTGAAAACTCAACCATAGGTGTTGATTGGAAAATTTCTGGCATGGAAATTATCTCTATGCCATTGACAAAAGCCAAAGAACCACTTTGTATCAATGGAGTGAAAGTCAGATTGAGAAAGCCAGATTGGATTGGAATGATAGAGAACTCTCTGATAATATATGCTTGTGTTAGAGCTTGGGCTGTAACTGAAGCACTGAAGTTTTTCAGAAGGGTGAACTGATTGGCAGTTACTGAAAAATAAGAGTCGGATGTATTGAAATTGTTATAAGAAGATGGATAAAAATGGAGTCTAACCCAATGGCGACTCTCGGGAGAGATTGAAAATTTGTAAGTGGATTCAGATTTGAAAATCCTTGCAGTCATGTAAGGAACTGTAGAAGGCAATGAAGGATCTTGGGATTGAGCAGTAGCAATCACTGAATTATTTGAAGAAGTGAGGACTTCAGAATCTGGAACCCATTTTCGGCCATTGGCATCTGTGACAGAACTCAAAGCACCACAAGCCAACACAAAGGAATCAAAGTTTGAAACAGAGCTATTTTTCGATGAATGGGCAGTGTTTATCATGAAAAATAAGAGAGTAAAAGAAAATAAAATTTGGGTATTAAAGTTCATATCTGAATGAAAACACCCTTTGGAGGGTATTGAGAACAAGGGACAGAACAAAGAGAGACTGAAGAATCAAATAGCATAAAAATAAACAGAGGGAGGAAAACAGAGGGTTAAGGCAATAAGAGAAATTATTTTTTTGTAAGCCTTATATGACAAGAAGATGACCTTTTTTAGTTCTACTGCACTTAATCCACCAATCTAAACCATTTTTCATTTGCATAAAACTGGAGATCTACAAGCTCTCACCTTGATTCTCATCTATTGGTCAGAGCAAAACGGAGCCGATTGTCTCTCTCCATTCAATTCAGAAATTATTTACTCGTTTGATCTTTTGGGTATTTGATTTTCTTTCGGTATTGTGTTCTTGTTTTAGGGATGATGAGTTTCAGACGTTATGGAAGGAGTTCTTAGAGAGAAATGGTGAGAAAGGTAACGTCCAAGTGCTGTTATTTGGCATTGATTAATTTATTAGTTACAGTTTCGAAATTATGGCGCCATCAAGTAGTGTTTCAGGAATCAAAAACGCAGAAGTAAAGAAGTAATTTTCTTCCTCTTCTTCTTTATTGAACTGTCGAGGTTCCCCAACCTTACTTTTTTTGGGAGAATTACATCCAGACCCCCTGAAGTTTGTCACTTAATCACTCAGATCCCCTGACATTTAAAATATTACATACAGACCCCCTAAAGTTTATACGCGTGTAACACTTAGACTCATACTGTAAATATTTCAATTAATAAATTACACTTAGACCCCCTTAAAGTTTGTAGGTATATAATACTTAGACTCTTTAAGTTTAAAACATTATACTTAGACCAAAAATATTCTAATCAAAGATAGAATATCAAATATTTTAAATTTTACAACCAAAATTCATGTTCTATTATATCATTTATTGAAATAAAATTAAAAAAATAAAAATTTAATTTTTTCTTAAAAAATCGTAATTAGTATACAATTATACTATCTATTGAAATAAAGCTAAAAAATTAAACAAATGGTCTAAGTCATTCATAATAGAACATAAATTTTACATCTAAAATTCATGTTCTATTATGTCATTTATTGAAATAAATCAAAAATAAAAATCTAGTTTAAAAAAAAAAATCATATTTAGTATATAATTATATTATCTACTAGAATAAAACTAAAAAATTAAATAAGGGATCAAACAGTAATAGACACAATATCTTTTAGCTTTAATTGGGGTAGTTTGGTTTTTTAATTTGGTCGTTTAAACGACCAAATTAAATTTCAATAAACAATATAATTGTATATTAATTACGATTTTTTTAGAATAAATTAAATTTTTAGTTTTGATTTTATTTCAATAAAAGATTCAATAGAACATGAATTTTAATGGTAAACTTTAAAATATTTGATATTTTACCTTTGATTGAAATATTTTTGGTCTAATTATAATATTTTAAACTTAAAGGGTCTAAATAATATATATTTACAAACTTTAGGGGGTCTGAGTGTAATTTATTAATAGATATATCTAAGTGTTACTCGCGTACAAACCTTAAGAGATCTGTGTGTAATATTTTAAATGTCAGGGGGTCTGAGTGATTAAGTGACAAATTTCAGGGAGGTGGGTGTAATTCTCTCTACTTTTTTTGTTTGGATTCTACAACACCAACCATTAATACGAACGAAATTAAAAAGTTTAAATCTTTTTAAAACCACCATGTTATAATCGAATAAACTCGATACGACATGATTAATAAAAAAAATACGACACAAATTAATAAACGAATCGAATATTACATTTGTGAATATTTTTATCATTATTGTGAGTGTTTTTATCATTGTTGCAGTACCGAAATAAAGTGGTAAAAACATCCATAATAGTAATAAAAACACTCACAAATGTGGTAAATCACCCACAAAAGTGTGAATTTTTTTTTTTTACCAAAGGAAAGTAATAAAAACAGTTATCACAACAATGATAAAAAAAAAAAAAACACTTACAAAAGTGATAAATCACTCACAAAAATAGTAAATTTTCTTGTTGCAAAATGACCCACAAAAATTATAAAAATACCCATTAAAGTAATAAATTTTGGAGGTATGGTACCGAATTTTTTTTTTGGTACCGTAATCAAGTCCAAAGGTTTTTTAACAGTAAACCCACACCATTTAGAAAGGGGGGATTGGGATCCTTTGCATCTCTACCGCGCATTTCCTATGGATCTCCACATGGAAACCTAATATTTGCCATACCCCAGTTTACTAACTTTCTTAAATGAAATTAATTCGAGCATAAATAGATCAAATAAGTAAAGTCTCGTCCTTTCAGTTCATTACATACGAGAATTTTCATATGCAGAAGGCACATCATGCAACGGGTGGCCTTTTTTATTTCTTTCAATTATCCTCCTTGCAAGAGAAACTTGCTTACCAACCACAAAAATAAATGCCTCCCCTTTTCCTCCAGCACCTCTGGCAGTCCTTCCAACGCGGCGTACATATTCACTTGGATCGCGAGGAAAGTCAAAGAGTACAACACGATCCACACCCGTAAAGTCAATCCCACGAGAAACTCTGCGAAAGAATTCAGAAGCATCAAGCTGCAATGTTCACACAGTTCACTTCTAGTGATGGAAAGGAAAATAAAAAGACCAAATCTTATACATCAAGAATGGCTCACTAAACTTAAAAATGGAAAATCTAAAAGCAAATGAAAGAAAAGGAAACATAAGGAACCACAGTACCTATCTGTGCACACCAAAAAAAGAGAGCTATCCTTCAACTGAGAGCTGCGAAATTCCTCCATATTTGCAAGCCGAGATTCTTGTGCCAAAGCAGCATGGAATGGTAAAACTCTCATATGAATTCCTTTTTTATCATATCGGTTCAAGGCATTTTCAACTTTTCTGCACGTCTCAATCTGCAGACGCCAATATGCCAAACCTAATATAGAATCTGAGAAATACATACTAAAGAAACAGAACATGATAACGTAGGTTCAGGATAGACTATGTCCAAACTTACCTTGTTACAGAAAACAATCGTTTTGGCAACTGTAGTCTCTTCAACAAGCTGCAGAAGAGCAGATTTTTTGTTGGAGAACGCTGTATCGGGATTTTTTTCTGTTCCTTCAGGACCACTGCAATCTACAAGGATCTGGAAATGCCATCTAATTAGAATGAATACATAACAAGCTTGTTACTGGCAACTCCTTATTACAAAAGGATTTTTGAAATGATCATATTGCCCAGTTTGGTGTGGCTTTGCTTCATTGGTGTTTACTACACTTGTAATTGACTTCATCTCTATTTTTCATTTTTCTACCAAAAACCATGAAACAACTCTGATTGTTTTTAATCACATCATATAAAGGCTAGTAAGTTGTCCACCCCACTCGAACACATTGAAACCAGATTCCCTGTCCGCCCTATGTTTGTTACTAAAAGAATTTTATTTGTCATGATGCTATCAAACAAGAAATGGAGGACTCTCAAGCTACAAGATTAGATAACATTGAAAATGCTATTTACATTGAACAAAATGCCCTAATGCAGAGTAGTGCGTCATCTCACCATCTGACTTGGGAGAAGTACAAAAATCTACCCTATAATGACCGGATGATTGGATAGACAGTCAAAGAACAAATATGGATATCATGGGGAATTCATCCATCTTTGACATGATAGATGAGAAATGATTGGCACTCCACCGTGAATCAGTGAAATTTATCTATTTGATTGCTACCTAAAGGGGGAACAAATGCCCCATAGATACCTAGACTATTCATTTTTTATCAACAAAAAAAAAAAAAAAAATCACGCAGAACTCAATTCTAGCTAATCTAGTATGACAAAGACATAAGAAAGATATCTGCTTTTTAGCTCTTCAACAACTGCTTTTCAACAGAACACATAGCTCCAGCCTACTCTTTCCCTCAATGCAAGCTTGAAGAAAAATGATTTCAAGAACACTACCATCAAAGCATCTGAACGAAGCTCATGGGCTGGCATTTTTGTTCTTTTTTTCAGATGGAAGGAGCTATGAAGTGACAAATTATAGAAATGTACCTCCTCAAGGCCGGGGCTTGTTCGGTGCACACCAGGTCCCATAATAACTTCACAATCCGGAAAAACCTCAACTAGCTTGTTGTATATGTCTACAGGTAAAGTTGCAGTCACAAAGAGATATTGTGTGGTAAAAGGTGAAGAGTTTATCAAACTTTGTAATGCTGGATCAAAATCTTCATCATTGAAGAGTATATCTACTTCATCCAACACAGCGCTGAAAAACAAGGTTTGAATTAATTTCACAAAAACCTGTACCCCAAAGATATCTAATTCAAAATTAAGAAAGAACTGATTGGCCATGCATTTTTGTGCAACAGCAAGAGACTTAACTATCATTGAGTGGGTCAGAAGCCGCAACTTGTGTTTTTCTTTGACAAAAATCAGATGAGGATCACAAAGCTTTTTGCAAAAGAAAATATGGAGAAGTTCTACACCACTGGTGGTCAAAAACTATAAATCCATGCATCGCCAGAAATATTGCTACTATAGCAACTTCTGATCTTATCTGTTTAACAAGCTAATACTGATGTAGAACTTGGCTTGTAGTCCCATGTCAAGGGAGCAATGGAAGCAAAATACACGAAAATTTAAAAACATGCAAGCACCCCCTCTTGGCTCTGCAATCTAAAGTATCCAGACTCATACCCTCATAGGTTATAAAATAATGCATTATGTGCTCGCATCTTAACTACAGATATGGGATGGACTAGAATTGCTAGCAAACACATATACATAGATACATACATTTGATGCGTGTGGATATATATTCCTAATGATCATTATGCTACAACATTATTGACTATGATGAGGACCGTAATCATGGAGATAAGGATAGAGCAAAACAAAATAAGAAAGTAATTGACACAATATTCAAAGAAAGCCTCAGTCAGTTACCATCTCAGATTTGTTAACTGCAAGAAGCCTTCTTTTAATAGGTAGACAAAACGACCAGGGGTAGTTATTAGAACATCTAGATCCTGTCGAAGATTTTCCAGCTGTGTTCTCTGTCGAAAACCACCAGTTGCAACCATAGACCGGAATGGGACACCAACCTTTGACAACGAGCGGCAAATACTTAGAACCTGGAACATTAAGAAAAATCTGAATCCTCCTCACTTAGTAGAAGCAAACGAATAGATCTGCTTTGTGAATTGAGCTCTTCTCCTAATTTCAGTTTCTAAAACTAAACTAATCCGTACCAAGCAGAAAAGGAAAAAGTGAAGAAAAATAATAAGCACTTCTCCTACATCTAAATCTTAAACACAACCATCAGTCAATCAACTCCCCAGGCAACCCAGTTGAAGAATACAAGGCTTGTATAAACATACAAAAGGGAAAATACTTTGCTTCCATTGTGAGCTCGGGTTACATCTATAAAGAAAAAATGCCCCACTAAATTGTCTAAATTGCGTTGAACTTAATTCATTTGAGTGTGGGCCAAATAAAATAATACATGAGGTCAATCGACAGAAATATGTTCAAAATCAGTAACCAAAAAGCCATCCACAAGAAAGGGAAAACAAACAAAACAAGAATCAAAAGCAATACTACATCTTTCATGCCCAAGAACTTAGGCTCACCAACAGAAAGACTGACATACAATTAGAAATCATTTTGTTAATAGCCCCAAAAGGAATCATTTTCTTAGAAATAATAAAGGCAAAAGACAAGAAAAACGTATGGACGTTAAAGAAAATGACAATGCTAAAAACTAAAAAACAAAGAAACGAGATAGCTGAATCTTATCAGACCTGAGATGCCAACTCTGCAGTTGGGACCAATACAATAACTCGAGGACTCTGTGAAACAGATTTGCCGAGTCCTTGGAGCTCTTCTTGCCTAAGGCGCTGAATCACTGGTAGAAGATAAGCTAAAGTTTTTCCAGATCCACTTTGATCAGCTATAATGCAACTCTTTCCCCCAGTAACAGATGCAAATGCCATAGCCTGCAGTGATCTTCAATACTAAGTAGAAAATACGATTGGCTTACTCATATCTAGGAGTGCATACGCAATGTGTTACTGACAAAAGGGCAAATTTGAGCTTTACTGTATAACAGTTCAAAAGACGCACACTTACAGAAATTGATGTATTTCATATCAGAATCCAATAAACTAACCAAATAACAAACTCTCTGAGTGTATAAAATCATCATACGCAGCAAAAATGAAGGGGCTCTACCATATTTTTGTTTGACTCTTTCATAGGAAATACTACTCAAAGGAAAAAGCTGATACGTTGAGTTGCAACCAATGATGCACATCCACTACACAACAATTTCCCTAAACTGAAAATGTACAGGCCACAACACCCATTTTACAGGAAGAGAGATTCTACATGTCATATAATGGCAGAATAAAGTCCATAGCCTGGATCCCAAATTGTAGTCACACTGAGAGGCTGGGTCTACACGATCATATTGATTAACACATCATTTTCATATCTCCATCCCAATACTCATAACTGGCAGCGGCTGAAATGGTGATGGTGATAATCTATTTACAGTTTGGAACACTGTTTATGTACCTGAATATGCGATGGCCGTTGGAAATGATGACTCTTTAAAGCTTCAATTATATAATCACTGCACCCAAGATCTCTGAAGGATTTTCTACTAAAAAAATCAATGTCAGCATTTGATTTTCTCCATTTATTAGAGATTTCTCGCGCCTCAGATCCAAATTTATGTATCAACTCTCCATTGCCCCATTTTGTAAAGGAAGAAGCAGAAACTCTGGAAACAGAAACATTTGGTCCGGGCCGTCCAGCTATGCGGAGGTCAGACTCTTGAGATTTTGATGTTGTAGATTGATTTGTTGGCATTTGTTGAACTCCATGTCTACCATTGCTCTCAAGAGGGACCACATTGCCTCTTGTCACGAATTTCTGTGATTGGATTGCTCTTGAAACATTATTTCTACCTCTGTAAACATATGGTCCCTTGAGTTCATCCATGACATCAGACTCATAGTCTGAACTCATAGATCCATGGGAAGGAGCATCTTGTTCGATGTAATCATTCCTGCTGACTTCTTGCTTCATCACGTAAGTTTTTCTGACACGATCCCTTACTTTCTGTGCTTTCAATCTTCCAAAACTTCCTGATACTCCCCTGCTGTAGGCTATGGAACCACAAAAGCATGTGACCTTCAGAACATAATGTTGCAAAGCATAACTAGAATTCGAGAACTGATATGCAAAGATAAAAAGTAGGCCTTAGAGTTTTACTTTCACACAATCACGAGACTACTTACCTGATAATAAACAATTCGCCATGCAGGTATAACGTGGAAAATGAAATCTATATCAGTGTGCTAACAAATAAATTTTAAGGTTCTTGCAATCATTTAGTGCAAGATCATGATCAGGCTCAATGGTTGAGAATTGTCGGTATAAAACAAGCCGACAAGAAAGCAGCAATAGCAATTGTTTCTACTTGTTTTTTTAATTTTAATAGACGACATTAGTAACTAGTGGACACCTAGAGAGCGACATCAGTTGTCATTGACTCGTAGCAAGGAATAAGAGTAGCTATACAAGTCACCGTGGTTGCAGTGAAATTCTAGATAATGCACACCATCCTAACTCCTTTCTTAAGGCTGAGGTATGTTTCTGAAAGCCAAGATGCTAAGAATAGCATGGACAGTAATGAATAACCATCAGTGGTCACAATAATGCAAAATACATTCAACTATTAAGAAGCAGACCCACACCATCCCCTGTTTGTGTGTGTGCGTGTGTGCTTGACTCTCTTCGGTTACTTGTTTCCAAGTAAACACCCAAAAATTTTTTTTTTTTTTTTTAAGTGCCTTTTGAAAGGATAAAAAGGGTACAACACAACTTCCCCCCTCACCCAAGACGGCTTAACTGCAGAGTTCTGATATGATGGTTTTCAGGAGTGCTGACAATAAAAGTTTGTAGGTCGAAATAACTTAAAATGGAACAAAGGGAACAAAGTGTCAGAAAATAAAGAGCACACCTAGAGTTACTTGGATGGACAGAAAAAAATAAAACAGGGGAAAAAAAAAAAGGATTTCTTGGTAGTAATTGCTTAACTAAACAAAATGAGTGAGAATTCCCTCACTGATATATAAACAAAATTCTCAATTATGTAACATAAAGGTATAAATAAAATTCTCAAATATGCAATATCGATAGAATTTCCTCACTGATAAAGCACCTGTTTTGTCACCACTTCTATTAGTAGCTGCCCTGTTGTTTTTATTGCTGTTGAACTTGAACTCATCTTCGCCGGAAATAGAACTAGTAGTAACATTTCTGCTTCTATTGTCGTAGTTGCTCGAGGGTTTAGGTTTCCAAGAGAGAACTTCCTCGGAAGGGATAGGAAATTGTCGGTTGTCGTTGTCTTTGCCGTCAATTCCTCCCCAAATTATGAACTTCTCACCGGTCGTATCGTCGATGAGCTCATAAGCTCCGGGAGTTTCCAATGGCCTCTGACTATAACCAGCTCTAACCACAACCACCGCTCTCCTACGACTCTTCGTTGTCAATTTCAAACTTCTATTCCCATTGCCATTACTAAAACTACGATCCTGGATATTAAAATCCCCAAATTTGTAGGTTATCGGCGGTGGCGCCGCCGCTGCTTTGGCCAGCATTGTTGGTGGCGCTGAGATTTTCAATTCGAAGCTCAGATTGATGAATCTTTCATTACCAGACTTTTATCCAGTTGGATTTCTGAGGTCCAACGTCTTGGAAGAAGAGAGTGAGAGTGTTCTGACCGGAGGAGCCTGTAAAATTGGTTAGGGGATCAGTCACGTGAGCCTCACGTGGCTGAGATTATGTATCGTTTTTACTGATTGAGTAAACTACACAAATAACCCCTAAACTATAACAATTAAGTTCCTAAATAAGTTTCGTGTCAATTAAACCCCTACACTCAAAAAATTTAGTAATTAAGCCCTTATGTCATCGATCGTTATGTTTTTTAAAGGAATGTCTCACGTATTAGAGGTATTTTAAACTATTCATTTGAAACTTATCAAATGAAGAACATCATTCCTTATACACTTCAACCGAAATTATAAAACTTAAACCTCTTTTATACCTATCAAACGAAGTAGATCAGTAAGCTCTTCGAAAAGTTTATATTGATGCAATCTATTTTCTACACTAGATTAAAGAACTTGTAGATATGTTTTCGTGTGATGGGTATGAAAGATGTTTAAGTTTATAATTTCGATTTATGAGTGTTAGAATTGAAGTTTTTCGTCTGAGAAGTTTCAAACAAACAATATAAAAACTCCTAATTTATTGTCTATATGTTGAGCACGTGAGATATTTCGTAAAAAAATCTAACGGCTACTAACAGAAAGGCTTAATTGCTAAAATTTTAGAGTTTATAAATTCAATTGACATGAAAATTAGTTGAAGGACTTAATTACTTAAATTTTAAAATTTAGGGGTTCAATTGACATAAAATTAGTTCAAACTTCAAAGACTTGACAATTATAGTTTAAGGGTTATTTGTGTAATTTATTCTTAGTGATTAGTTATTGTTAAATGATTTGTTTAATTAATTGTACTAAAACTTATAATACTAACTTAATTTGTTTATTAATTGTATTTGACTTAATTTATATAGCATCTGAAATATAATTTTTATAAAATAAAAAACTAATAGAAAAGAGTTGTCTGATTTTTTTTTTTTAACAGTATCAAAATTCTCCTTAGCAAATTTCAGTTGTTAATATCGTTTTAGCGGATATCCTTTCGTCTACGCTCCGGATGGCTCTCAGTTTCTATTGCTATGCTTCCTTTAAAACACGACTGCAAGGTCTCTCTCTCTCTCTCTCTGTGTATGTATGCGTGTGAATACACATTTCATTCCTCTGTTTTTTCAGTCACAGCTCAGCTCAATCACGGCAACAACAAAGGCCTTGAAAAAGTGAAAAACCTTGTAACAAAGACCGGAGTTCCTTCGATCACAACTTCCCCACACGAATCCCTCCAAAGAGGCAACTGGGTCAAGCTCATTTGTGGTGCGAGCTTCGAGGTACCTTATCAATTCAATCCCTCCAACACCACCACCTTGAACCTCTCACTTTCCACCGTCTTCTTCAAGTGACTCTTTTAACTCTCTCTCTCTCTGTAGGATGTGGTTGATATCAGGAATCTTTCTCTGGTGTACACTCTAGCTGGAGGTAAGAAACTCCATGAAGTTTGAACTGTTGGCTTTATAATATTTGTTTTAATCCACTGTGTTTGAAATGTAATTTTGTTTTGAAATTATTTCTATACTAATGATTTTAGTTGATTGCATTGATTGCGCTGCCGATGCATCGGTGGTGAGTGCGGTGAATGAAGGGATTGAAGCAGCAATAGGTATTGTACCCGTTAGAAGGCCTTGGGTAATGATCAGTGTTAATGATGATGAAGATCTTCACTTTCGTAAAGCTGGTAAGTTTCACCCCCAATTATATGTGATGGTAATTAAACTCAGCATATTTATTCATATGAAATGGAAAAATGTGTGCTTGTTACAAACAAGAAACACATCTGAATATAGTAACTTCGAGAGAGAGAGAGAGGTGCCTGTTGGCTGATATTGCAGGCCCTAGTCCAAATAAAAGCAGAAGCAAGTAGAGCTTGCTTTCTTGAAAGTACAAATTACATGAAATTGCACCTTTAAAAATTATAGCCAAAAAGGCCAATGAGAGGTGAATTAGCTATAAAAGGGCCTAAGCTGATAGTAATTACAATTTTCCGTATGAAGTTTGTATTTTGTTCATTTGTCAATTGTGGGAATGTGATCTTTACAGTTAAATCAAAGTTTCACTAGATATCAAATAATGGTTGGTAGCTTTAGGAAAATGGCTGATGTAAGTTAATTGTCAACCTCAAGTCAACTCTTGTTCATGAAAAATATGAAAGTTAAAGAAATTGTGATGACTTGACTACATCAAGTTGTTTTCTGGTGTTACCTTTGAATATCTGTTAGAAAGTTCACCCATTGGGATTGGCCATTATCCCTTGTTTCATCAATTCGGTAGCATATCCAAATCCACCTAGTACAAAATGAATAAATCAGAGGAAGAGATTTGCAAAAGTTGCAGGAAAAGGGACAAATTATCATTTTGGTTCACTATCACTTAAAGCGTCACTGTTTTCTTTTGTCTGAGCTAACTTATTACCATCTTAGCAGAATTTGATCCAAATGGTTGTCCACCTGATTGCTCAAGACCGTGCGAGATTGTTTGTCCTGCTAATGCAATATCTCTGGAGAACACATCTGGTCTAGTCAAGGTGCTTTTCTTCTTTGTCATTGTTTGGTTGAGCTTCCAACCATACGGCCCCCTTATTCATATTGTTCACAAGTGAATACGAAGGCTAACATCAATGTGCAGGGTGGAGTAGTGACTGAACGCTGCTATGGCTGTGGCCGTTGCTTTCCTGTTTGTCCGTATGATAGAATAAGTGAGAATAGTTTCCTTTCTTCTGCTGTTTTACTTTTTCTAAATTGGCCTCTCGTTTTGCATCTTCAACAAACCCCTGAAACACTGAGGTTAAACCATTGGTGATGTTGCCATCCTACATATCAAGACTATATTGTATATTTAGATTTTATTTCCTCCACCATCTAGTGCATTGAGTATTATATCCTTATGATTGTTTTTGATTCAATTAAAAATGGGCTATTGATCTAGGAACCATTACATACGTAAGAGATGCTACTGCTACGGCTGAACTTCTCAAAAGAGATGATGTTGATGCTGTGGAGATACATACAAGTGGCAGGTATCCCTTTTTATTTTTGAACTGGTGGAAGGTATCCTTGGAGTCCTCAAAAAATTTAATAATTTCCACATTTCATGCTAATAAAATTTTGTTCCTCATAGCATTTAATTTACAATTTTAGCTTTTATAATGGAGGTGTTAGTACTTTTTGCATTCAAGTTGATAATCCCATTGCAAATGTTCAAGATCAAATGATATACTGTCAGTGATTTACTAAGCACAATTGGGCACTTCATTTACATTGGATGTTCTTTGAAACCTCATGTAACTAGATGGAATCCATAGTGGATGATGCACACCACATTTGTTTGTAGGCGGACTGCTATGTTCGAAGAGCTTTGGAACGGTTTAGGAGATTCTGTTAGTTATCTGAGGCTTGTGGCAGTGAGTAATGTTGATCATTAATAATAAAATCATGAATCAATTGATATCACATTGAGTCTATGTCATTGTAAACTAATCTTTAATAAGTCCAGGTTAGCTTACCTGATATCGGGGATCCAACCATATCTTTAATGAACACGATGTACTCTATAATGGAACCCAACCTACGTTGCTTCAATTTATGGCAGGTGTGCAATCTATAGCTTTTAGAAATTAAAATGAAAAAACATCATAAACCTTGTTAGATTGCTGACAAATTGTACATATGATGCCAAACAAAGTTGGACGGTCGGCCTATGAGTGGAGACATTGGGCGAGGTGCTACAAGGGAAGCAATTGCCTTTGCTGTTCGTTTGGCTGCTGCTAAGGACAAACCTCATGGTTTGTGCACATAGAATTGCATTATTTTGTCAGAATGTGTTTTTTTCATTGGTCTGCTTCAATACTCTAGGCATTCTTTTAACTTGGTAGGTTTTCTTCAATTGGCTGGTGGTACTAATGCTCACACAGTTCAAGGATTGAGAGCAGAGAGACTTTTCCAAACGACAACCATAAGTAGTACTAGTCTTATCTTACCCCTTCCTTTCTTATTGATTTTTTTGCCTGTACTCATTTAGGTACCATCTGTTAATCTTTCTTTCTACTAACCATTATTCATTTTATCTGGAGAAATCAAAAGATGAAACAGTGGCTTTGGATTCACTTAGTTCATCGCATGCTTTGATTGGTGGGGTAGCTTACGGTGGCTATGCACGAAAGGTTAATTTTGTTCTCTGTTTTGTCGCTATATTCAGCGGGAGTTATAGAAGTTTCTCTTCTCTAATGTGAACTCAATGCTTTATTCTTTGGAATTGGCAATGTGATACCTTGTAACTCCATTTATATATCCGTTTTATTCAGATAGTTGGAAGGGTTTTAAATTCTATGCAATCCCAGCATGGACACGCATGCATTGAAGATTACCCTGATCATCTTCTAATGGCACTTATGGAATCTCTTGCACTGGTGGAACCTGTCAAAAGCTATAGGAGTTAATATGAAGGTAACTTCCTATTTCCTAGTGTTACTTAGAAATTGTAGTGGATTTAGAGGGGCACAACAGGCCCAGGTAGTGGCGCTATGTCTGAATGATACTTAAGGCCCCTCGTAGCTAGTTTACTTGAAGGACTCGGGCACACAAATTTTTTATTAATACTGAAAGATCCTAACATTGTGCATAACAGAAAAGAATAAAGGGAAAAAAAAGAAAAGAAAAAGGATATCTACACTTCCTTTCTTTCTACTAATGTTTCTGTTTTTCTGTAGAGAATATGAAACATTGGCTGCAAATCCCGCAAGTTTGCTGTGCGTGTTAATTGCTTGAATAGCTTATATTGGCTATTCACAGAAGGTTAGTCCTAATTTTTTGTCCATTAATGCGCAGTTGATTATAATAGCACTTTACTTTTACTAGAACAATATCCGTCTTCTATTTGTTCCTTCGAAAGGCTGCAATTTTTTCATTTAGTTCTCTCTTATTTCCTCTGGTAGTTGGAAGGGTGAACTAATTTAGGTTCCCACAACTAGTTTGTTCCTTGTTTTCACTTAATGGTTAGTTTTGGTTTGTTACTACTTCTGAGTATAACTAATTAAGGCTCGCAAAATTAGTTTGATCAACTACTTCAACAGTGTCCTCGAGAAGTCTACTTGAGAATTAGCCAATCATGTACTTTTGATGGAATTTTTTGAATTTTCCTCGATTTACTAAGGTTCATAATTTACATCATAACAGGCTCCAAAAAAACTGTCAGGGTTGAAATTTCTTTTCTTGAAATTAGGGGTTGAAATGTTGAAATAAGTCATGAATTTGGAGTTTCATGTTGATTTATGAAATTTTAATCAGGTTGTCAATGCTTTAGGATGTTTCTTTTCCAACTATCAATGCTGGATTCCTCATGCTAGGCTTACCAATGAAAGGTTCAAAGAAATGATTTCACGTTCGAGGGTATGACTATGTACATTTTTTTTTTTTTCCCGTTTGCTGGGAATGTGGCTTGATCTCGCAACCTTGGCCACAGCACTGAACCCAAATCATAAGAAAGTGATGTTCAATGAATGCAATATTTATGCTAGTTGACAATGTTTGATGCAACCATACTGCTACTCATTTATTGGAAAAGGTTGACAGATAGAAGGGTAAGGATAAACATGAAAAAAAATAAAGGAATCTTTTATTGGTACTTTGTGAGACCTGGACCCCAAGGACTGAAACAGTGATGTGCTGCTATGTCAGCCCTGTTGGACCTCCATAAACTAATGTAATGGAGCCATCAGTTCTGCTCC
Organism: Ilex aquifolium; assembly: GCA_951799425.1. Classification (NCBI taxonomy): domain Eukaryota; kingdom Viridiplantae; phylum Streptophyta; class Magnoliopsida; order Aquifoliales; family Aquifoliaceae; genus Ilex; species Ilex aquifolium. Next base: position 1,803,544 of record OX637397.1, on the reverse strand, counting down.
TTGAGGCTTGAGGCTTGAAGCTTTGTGCTGGTAATGTACAGCCAAGTGTCCATTATTGTAAACTCTGTGTGTGTGTGTGTGTGTGTGTGTGTGTGTGTGAGAGAGAGAGAGAGAGAGAGAGAGAGAGAGAGAGAGAGAGAGTTTTGGGTGTTTGGCCTATTTTAGTACAGATCAGTTTCGTTGTTGCAGGGATCTGAGATTGGATTCAGATTCTCTTTATTACATTTAAACTCAATGATTCAAAATTACAGAAAGATAGAAAGTATGTTGGAAGCCTGAGACTAGATCATCATGGTTTCAGTGAATATATAATGAAGTGGATCTCTATTGTGATATTTGGGCCACAAAGATCACTACTATCATAGAGAGTCACACTCTATAATATATTTTTTTCTCAATTTTTATCAATAATAGATAATCTATCATGTATTAGTGGAAGAATGTAAGGATTATACTTGAACTCATGGAAATGATCTGTCATTACAAAATATATATTTGGGGATTTGGAGCCATATCATAAAGAGATGATGGGTGGATCAACAATTTTTTTGGCCAATAAATGCCATTAATGATGAGGGCAACAAGTTCAACAGATAGAGAATTTCCAGTTGGGACTTGGCTTCTTCCATTGTGAGGCAATTGAAAGATATCTTGCAATTACTCCATGAATGACCAATATTTGGATACATTAACAAGGTGAACTTTTTTTGAAATAATTTGAAATGGTACTTTTTTTTTTCCTGGTTCAAAGAGGGGTTAGAGCCTTAGAGGCTACTAAGCCTCAAGATATTATTTTGAGGTTCTTTCCATTATAGAATGTTCGATTTGAGTCATAACTATTGATCTGGTATGATCGAACCCATCACCAAAATACCACTGAAGGTAAGCTGAATATCCAGTCTCTCCAACAATATTTGGTTCACAAGGACTGCTATTGCAAGTGGGTTCGAACTCATGGCTATTGGAGGATGACGGATTGGACTTTCACCCTTATAGTAAAAGCCAACTAGGTTACCACCTCGGCGGTATTTGACATGATATTTTTAATGACTCGCAAATGTGTTCCAACCTTGACGGCTATTTACAAAATAATTGGGAGAGATTTGTGGTAATTAATCTAGCATTATGAGAATTAATAAAAAGGCGATATTGGAATCAAATTCTTGTATAACTAAAATTCCTTTTTTATACAAATAAATTCTTTTTTTTTAAATATCATCTAATTAAAATCATTGTCATTGACTCTTATGGCATATAGATATAGCCGTCCACAATAGACCTTGTTAAAATCGAAACATGAAGAAAACAATGTCCATATAATTAGTTGGAGTAGTAGAAATTGTCATAGTAGTCTTATGTATTTGTAACCCCTCATACAAGACTAAAGTTTTACCTTAAAATTAAAATATTTATATTATTTTATTTAGATAAGGAATATCTTTAAAACAGGATTACATGTAGAATAAATTATAAATTTTTACAATTATTCGTGAACAACAAGTATTGATTTAGTCGATAAGTCCAACCTTATAAGTCTCAGTTTGATTACGATTTGTGTGGAGCCAATCCTATACTGGTGGGCTATTCATTTGAGTGAAAATTACACATACTTATCCGCATAATGTCGGTCCAAACAGCACTGGATGAGTAGTTGCTGCAGTCAATCATGGGGTGCTGCGTAATGTCAATAAACTCTGGTATAATAATCATAATTGGCTACAGGTGGGAAATGTGTTAATGCACTCCACATTGGCAACTAGTTCAGCGTAGACGAATGGTTTGAATGATTTATACTAGAAAAATGAATTGATTATGATGAGTCCTTATTTAATTGGGTTAGGCTTAATTAAAAGAGTTAAGCCCAAATCTACTATAAGGCGGGTCAAGTCTAATTCATGAATTCGGCCTAATCTGGAGTTCAAAGAGTCTAGAAGGATTAGAGCACGTGAGGAGTAATTATCAAGATACTCACTCTTGAAGATTAAGACAATCTTTAATTATATTTATTTTTTGTAGCTCCTTGAAAATCTAGTACCTTTATCATCACGTCACCATCTCAATTAAGACTCTGTGCTTATAAATTGTAAGTTCTCTCTACATAAGAGGAGACCTCCGGATCTATCTCTACATCTCTCTACACACCCTAAACATAGCTTTACTCTCTCCTAGCTATTTTATCCCTCCCGAAACTAATCATTGCTCTCTTACTCGTTCACCTTACTTTTCAATAAATGTCCCCCGACCACCATTGCCGTTTCTCAGAGTGGAGTAGGTCACCCGGATCGAACCACTATATATCTGTGTGTTGACCTGATATTTACATTATTGTTGTATTAATTGTCCATTAATTACATTTTATCACACACTCGACTGTTTATCTTGTATAAGACTTTTTTGTGTATCATCAGATTATAATAAGTGGAATACATTAGAAACAAATCTTCTGTTATACAATAGGAATGTTGTTCCTCAAAATAATATTATTTTACACGTAAAACGACGTCATTTTACATATAAAATAACATTTTTGTGAAGAATATCATCTTTATTGTAGAACAAAGGATCCGGACATGATATAATGCACTGCAGTTTTGGGGTCGAGATTTCAACCCAAAAATTAGTAATGAATGCTTATTTAATTCCAAACATGGTATAAGTAGGTCTTAAATACTATTTTACTCTATCCGACCACCTAATACCACTATTATCCAGAAAAAAAAATGCTCTAAAGTATTTATTCTGGTACTCCCTCTCTCTCTCTCTCTCTCTCTCTCTCTCTCTCAGTGAGTGTTCTCTATACTTGCCACTACCCCGGGATGGCAGTTTAGTAATTAGATTACTTCCAATTATTTTTCCAAAGTCAAGCTCACCCTCGGACCCACCTACCCACCTACCCCCAAACCATCTCTCTTTCTCTCAGTCTCTCTATAAGCTGGTAAAACTTCAAAAGCAGTAGCCACACTCACAAACGGAAATATAATAAGTGGATCCCACTTCACTACCTTCCCTATATTGATGCATTCGTTTCTCTCTCAGCTCGTCTGAATTTACGAGGCGAGTTTGCTCTTGTTCCTTTCACAGGTATTCTGTACAATCCCTATGTAAAAAACAATCAGTTTCTAACTTGAATTTGTACCTATTATCCTCATTTCTGTTGACAAAGTCAGAATTGTTCAATATGAGATCTGTTTTTTCGTCTTTTACTATCAAGTTTATGATTCCATTTCGTGTCTGTATTGAGAAATTCTATAAAATTTGGATCTTTGCTCTGTTTTGCAATTATTTTCGTTACTTTCGAAGCAAAGTGCTTTGATTTGTATTTTAGTGAAGATTCCGAGGCTTTAAACTGTCCAGTTAGGTTGGGAATCAGATCTACTTATTACGGTACCATACAGTGGCATTTTAATTTGATCTTGAGCTTAAATTGGTTCTACATACATTGTTACCTTAAGATCTGGTGCGTTATTTCTTTGATTTTGGTATTTTTGGCTTAAGATTGCTTTTGGGGGTGATCATTTTCATGCATAGATAACAGTTGTTCATT